>JASAND010013649.1:0-13423 GCA_030248195.1 Trissonchulus latispiculum
CAGAATCATGATTTGAAAAATTCACGATATGAAAGATTTACATGGATCCACGTGCTTGCCATGGCTAAAGATAAACGTCAACATATACAACAACGTAGAAGTCGTAATGGGGGCATGCAGAAACCCAAAAAAACCGCGTACCTTCTTTGTCAAAAATGACAAAGGATAGACTTCTGAACAATATCCAATAATTACGAATTTCCAATGTATTCAGAGGTAGTGTTGTCATGTTAGCGAAAAACCCTGGCCGGCCCGGGCTGGGCCGTTCCTAGTGATCCGGGCCGGGTGTGTGCGGGTGTTTCCTCCTATGCTCACTTTTCATGACGTGAAAGAAGTGTGCTTCCCGTTAGCTCACTGAGGTTCAACAGATTCTGGTAAAAGTAAAAGCAGAATATCTATCCATTACATCGTCTGCAGCGGTTTGCTCTACACTGCTTTAAAAATTAAATTTCAGGAATAATCCTGAACGGATCAAAGGAATTTAGGCCTGGACTTAGAGGCACTCTACCCAGGGATCATTAGTCAAAAGGATTTTTCTGACTGAAGCAGTGGGTATTCCTAAGGCTACATTTGTAATTTTGCATTTGATTTTACGTTTTCGGCCGTGTCGGCAGGTTGAAGACGTTGACGGGATGCGATGACGGGACGGGCCCAAAATTTTGACTGACCGGAACCCTGCGGCTACCATTCGGCCCGTGCAGGTCACTAATAAAGGCCATACTAAAGCCAAGTTCTAATAACGGACTGACAACAAGCAAAGTTGGTGATTAAACTGGACACTTAATTCTAATCATAGAATGATGAAAGGACGTATCAGTCAGAAATATATGTCCAGATTTAGCTAACACAAAGGCTAAGGGCTTTGTCAGCTTGCGAATTATGAAAAATTTGACTTCTACTTTCAAAATGTTTAACTTAATATTTAATAAATTTAACAGTTAATAACATATGCTATACTTAATAAAGTCTATTTATTAATACATTTAGAAATTAATCAAACTAAGACTAACCCCAAAAAGCACTCAAATTTGTAAACTTCGATACTGGATTTTTTAGTAAACACATTAAACCATTAAGCACAAATAACATTATGAGCTTCTCTACTGAAAATCACTCGTTGTTGAATCGTGGAATCTTATATTTATAATATGGTTATAAATTTGTCCCATCCCAGTATGGCATTGACTGCCCACATAAACTCATGAACATTTCGGAAAATGGATAAAATTTGAAAATCTAAGGATCACGTATGTAAAGTTATTTTCAGTTATATAATCATGGAAGCTCTACTGCATAAGCTGCAGCTATGGGTTGAATCCCTGTAGCAGCATACTAACAAGAGTACATAATATATTATTACATTATATATATATATATATATATATATATATTATTATTATGTACTCTGATACTAATATCAGCTTTGGTATTAACATAAGAAATTACATTTCAAACCCAGCACAGAGGATCCCTGCTCCAATTTGAATCCTAGTGCAGTGTGATCCTTTGTGAATTCTGCCATTTTTCTTTCAATTTGGTAGGTAAGAAACAGAAATGTGACAGCAAGGAATAATGCCCAGACGCACTTCCCAACTACTGATGACGAGCTGTTCAGCGAGGAAAAGCCATGTATTGTTGTAGTTTTGAAAAAGGTCTCTACCATGTTATCTTCATTCGCAGTCATCTTGAGGGTTTAGTTAAGCAGAACAATCCAAAGAATTTTATTACTATACATAGCTTTGCGTTACGTAAGTGTGAAGTGATTGCTTCTCATTCGAAAATAGCTACCAGACAGCAATTTTCAAAGTTGATTCAGGATAAATTTTGCTTTCTCATTTTATACCCTCTCACTTTTAATACCCTCTCACTTTATCTTCATAGGAAGTGACAGCATAATGCAATTCCATCAGACTAATAACAGCCATTTTTGTGATTGGTCTGCTACAGTTTAATTGTTTCTACATCAGAAATGGAAAACGGGAATTTCTACCAGACAGATGCAACACACTTGCTTGACAATATATACTAATCTTTAATTGATAATTTGTTGGATTGCGTATTGTCAGTCATCGAAAACATAAAATGGTTGTACCGGATGAAAACCCAAAATGTTTCCATAGACCGACCAGGGGCCGATTTCTGTTGTAATCACCAGGGCAGTCCTGGTTAAATTTACAACAGTTAAACTCCTGCGGCAGGAGAATAATCTGCTAAGCTTGCAGATCACAGAAGTAGCTTTTGCGTGTTTCAGATTTTGCACATTGGGCCTTCACAGGACCTGCCGGCATCTTTACCCACCTTCCGCTTTCACGGCCAGGATCGGAAGATTTCGTGACGGCAGAACTCTAATGCCTTGGACACCCAAGTTGCCTATATGACAGAGATGATTATTTTGACTCGCGGCTAGGATCGAACTTCCACCAATTACTCCCGACCCGGGCTGAGCCGAGGCGACCAAAAGCATAGGCTTTAATTTTCCACTTTCTTAGCTTTCTTCACAAAATCAGCTTGTCAACTTTAAATATCAGGATGTCTAAGAAGTTCCACTTTTGTGGGGTGTAATTTAGTCAGCAAGACTTTGAATTTATTATTCTGTCATTTTGCGTTTTTTCAGAGTTTTGAATTATTAGACAGCAACCTGCCCGAGGTGCTGTCGTTAAGGCATTCCAAATGCTGAACAAGTCTTTACTTTGTTAGTTATGATAGCTTACTGCTTGATGTTGCGGCTGCAGCGTAGTTATATATAATAAAATATATGAAAGCATAAAGGACAAAGCAATCATATAAAAGGACAAAAAAGCACAAAGCAGAAAAGCACAAAAAGTATGAACCGGGCTTAAGAAATTCAACTTTTGTGGGGTGTAATTTAGTCAGCAAGACTTTGAATTTATTATTCTGTCATTTTGCGTTTTTTTAGAGTTTTGAATTATTAGACTCGAGAAAAAATAATGTAAAAGCATACAGAAGGTTATAAACACAATTTTTGAAGAATGATTTCTAAAAGTACCTATTCTTGCCACTATAAACAACAAGAATGAAGCAATTTGGAAAAATTGAAAAAATTCCAATTTGAAGGTTTTGTGAAATATTCAAAATTTATCCCAGAGTTTCAAATCTTATCCAGTTTATCAGATTGAACCTTCTTACCAAAGGCTGCGGAGCGTTCTCCGGATGTTATCCACCCTTGTCCCTTTTTATTTGTTATAGCGTACCAATAAAATTTTAGTAAGGACTGTCCTGAAAGGGAACCCGACTTAATTTCTTTGCATCAATATCGAAAACCAGGTGTTGGAAATTTCTTGCACAAACATTTGCAATATTTTTCAACTCAGCACACTCATACAACCTTGCCAAATTTCAGCTCATTTAGTCGCGGTTTGCAAATTCAAGGTATGGGGATGACTTTCCTGAAGAGAATCTAAAGATTTTCTGGGGACCGATGTTATCAACGACTAAATCCGGTTAACGTTGTGAGTAGTTAACCTGTTGAAGATAGCCAAGTAAACCCGGGTTAGCGACTGCGACTAAAAATTTTTTGTATTTTACTAATTATTAGCCAAAAATGTACAAAATTAGCAATCCTTGCTAATTTAGCTGTAGACCCCCTTAAAATTTTGTTATTTTTTCAGGGGCAGACCCCTCGTCGGAGTAGACGTAGACTTCCCCAGAATTCGAACCGTGTTAATGTATGCATGGGAGTCGAATGTCGGAAAAAGGAACGGGAGCCTAATTTTAAGAACAAAGTCAGGAACAGGGGTCTAATTTCAGGAGCAGGATTAGGGGATCTAATTTCAGGAACAGAAACAGGAACGGGGGTTTACTTTCAGGAATATATTCGGGAACAGGGGTCTATAGTACGACAAAAAATGTGTGTACGAGCTTTGGGCGCTTATAGCTTTGAAGTGAAGTAAACTCCAACAATGTAGATGTTTTCAGAATCCTCAGGAGCTCCAGATTTCGAAAATCCGAAAAATCCGGAATTCCAGGTTTCATTCACGGAAAAATTTTTAGTTCTTCGCCCAACTTTTATTGCAATCAAAAATTTTGTTTCCACGATCGAATAGAGCCCTCCCGCTGCATATCTTTTCTTTTACAGGTTTTTCACGAAAATGCACCCAATTTCCGGATTTTTAAAATTTTCCTCAATACCCAAGATTGGTACCATTCGAAAGCTCTTATCGAGCTGAACAACTTTTCTAACAGAATGAACTCTTGAAAGTGCACTCACGTCCCGGAATTCGCGAAAACCGGATTTTCTGGATCTTAAAAATTTTCTCCAATACGCTTAATCGAAAGCTCTTAATGAGCTGAATAAATCTTCTAATATAACCAGCGTCTGAATTCCCGGAATCAACGAATGCTAGATTTCACTCTAGCTTGGAAGTTTTTGTGGGCTCCGAGAACTGGGCACATTTATGTGAGCTGGTTCTATTAGAATACTTGCTCAGCTCAACAAGAGCTTTCGAATGATACCCACACTGTGGGTATTGGAGAAAATTTCTAAAATCCGGAAAATCCGGTTTTCGCTAATTACGGGACGTGAGTGCACTTTCAAAAGTTCATTCTATCAGAAAAGCTGTTCAGCTCGATAAGAGCTTTCGAAGGATACCCATCTTGGGTATTGAGGAAAATTTTAAAAATCCGGAAATTGGGTGCATTTTCGTGAAAAACCTGTAAAAGAAAAGATATGCGCTATTCGATCGTGGAAACAAAATTTTTGATTGCAATAAAAGTTGGGCGAAGAACTAAAAATTTTTTCGTGAATGAAACCTGGAATTCCGGATTTTTCGGATTTTCGAAATCCGATAATTTTGAAAACCCGGAATTTCGGAAATTGGGTGCATTTTCGTTAAAGCTTGTAAAAACAAAAATATGCAGCGGCACTATTCGATCATGGAAACAAAATTTTGATAGCGATAAAAATTGGGCGAAAAACAAAAAACTTTAAATATATATTCCGTGAATGAAAGCCGATTTTTCCAAATTTTCGAAATTTCGATTTCCTGAGGAGTCTGAAAATATATGCATTGTTGGGGTTTACTTCAAAAGTTAGCCTGCTATAAACGCCCAAATTTTGTACACACATTTTTGGTCGTACTATAGTTTCAGGAACAAGAACGGTCCCAGGATGGAAACAGGATCATTTGGTGCCACAAATTCCAAATTTATGAATTGGCCTGACCCTGCGACCCAAACCGAAAATGACCGAAAGACATTGCTGATTTAGACCCAACGTTAACGTTACCCATGGAAAATTTTACCCAGGCTCACACTGACCCAAAAAGTTCAAAAAATTGTTACATAAGACTCGGTGACCCAAACAAAAATGGCGACTCAAAGGGCACACAACCCAATGTCTCCTGACTCGGTTTCCATCCCTACCCGTTTCTGTTCCTGAAATTAGATTTCCTGGTTTTAGACCACAGTTCCTGTTCCTGTTCCTGTCTTTAGACAGGACCGATTCTCCTAGCCCATAGTTGGGCAACATCTTTGTATGTAGTCTTCAAAACAGTCTCAAACTAAATATAGTAACCTCTGGTTGAAGGTAGAAAGATAGAAGGTTGCCCATCATTACAGGTAGCATTACTCAATTCAAATAAATGAATTTTTGATTTTTGATCAGGCATTAATTTTGTTGATTAATTATAGGGAATTTTTTAATTTTCTAATTAATTTTGTTGATAGAAAGAATTTTCCCCATACTTCTGGTTGCTTTTACGAGACTCCTATTAAAGGTAATGGCTGTGAAGTTCTACAAAATGTTTTAGACGAATATCAATCAAGATGTAAAACCGTTTAAAAAACTTCAGCTTTTTCTACAAAATTTTAATGCATTTTGGAAAAACCATCCAAGCAAATAATTTTTGTATCACCAAAAGCCCATAGGCTGTTTTTGCTGCATAACAGATGCAGCACCCAAAGCTATCGAAGCCTAATTTCGGGAGCAGCACACTAGCTAATCAAACTAGCAAGATTCCGTGGTGTAGTGGTTATCACATCCGCCTAACACGCGGAAGGTCCCCGGTTCGATCCCGGGCGGAATCAAACTTTTGTTACAATAAATACTTTACTATATGACGGAATCATTTATTAAAATGGCTCTTTACAACCTTTTAAATATCCATATCAGTGGCATGGATGTAAACATAGACTCCATAAGATAAAACTAGAAAAATGTTCATCAGCATTTCTAATTTTGCTCATAATTTCATCACAATTCGACAAATTAGACCAAGAAACTAGTTAACTAAAATTAACTAGTTGAATAGAATTTTTAATAATAAACAGCTGAGTAAATATTTTTATGAATATCATTAATATTTTTCTAAAAGCCATAGTAGTTTAAAACGGACTTCAACATTCAAACATCACTATGGTAGAACAAATAACTGATTTCAAACTAGCCATTCATTTTTCCTGCTGCGCCTCTGCGCAGTAGGTCTCTTATTTTTGCTCGGTCCGCGCCCTCACACGCTGTTTGCTCAATAAAAATGCACTTCTCCATAAATGCGTGTAAGCAGTGGTTAAAGATAGGGCCAGTATGATTTGTGGTAAAAATCTTTTCTTTTCTTCCAAAAAACTTCCCTGTGTCAATTCCAGTAATTGTTACGCATATACGTTCAGGTAGTAATGGAAATTTCAAAACCGGAATCTTCGTTCCGATTCTTTAGTCTTATTCAGACTTATGACTCATCGATGACCTTTAATCGTTAACGATTTTCCAATGCATGAAGAAATGCAGAAACAAATGCCCAATATATGTATGTATTTTATTATCTATTTTTCTTTGAAAATTTATTTATGGGTAAAAACTAAGATATAAAGTAAAATGTAAAACTAAATAGCTCCAACACAATATTAAATTAATCAGTCAATGTTTTGCACGTATGTTTTCTGTAGTAAGCAAGTAATAACTCGATTGTAAAGTAATTGGCTGAGCAGCAGGCTCGTCCAGCTGAAACTTAAACATTTTGCACAAAGTATTGCATGTTATCTTGAGATCTACTATTTTTTCATCAGTCAGGGACCTTTCTTCTGCAACGGCCGCTCTCATTGTTCCTGCAGCGCCTCAGCGCAGCTGGTCTCTTATGTTTGCTCGGCCCGGGCTCTCACATGCAGTTTAATTGATAAAGATGCATTTCTACATAAATGCGTGTGAGCAGTGTTTTAATATAGGGCCAGTATGCTTTGTGTGTGAAATCTTGCTTTCTTTTCAAAGAATCAAAGTTTCTGGTTCATGCAGTTTTTGCGCATATATGCTCGTGTCATAATGGCAATTTCAAAACCGGACAATTCATTCGTTATTTGGATTGATGACTCATAGTTGAGCTTCGAATCATTTATCAGCGCAGCAGAGATTTTAGGATTGTGTGACGATTCCCCCCAAAAGGGCATGGCGCTGTCAAAATGTTGACAGTTATATGTCAAATTTAATGGTCACTTTAAGATTATAGATGAAGGAGAGTTGGAGAGAAGACAGACGGGTGAAAAGGAAATAAAACTGAGAGTTCGTCATGAATTACATGCAAATATGTAAATTAGACTGATTTGTAGATTAGTAAATTAGTAAATTATTAGACGTTATACTTTTGCTTCAATTCATTAAAGATGTTTAAATTTTCTTAACTAGTTGTCAACTAAATTTTAAGTTAAAAATGATTGACCATAATTGCAAAATTATAAATTTTTGTTTTAGGATTGAACCGATTGACACTTTTTAGGAATCTCACTATTTTATCATGCAATTTATGCATAAAGCAAATATAATTTCATTTTGAATTTCAATATTTCTACTTGCTAATTTTTATCTTAAACCCAGAGTTGGAAGTGGACAAGATTTTCAGGGTCCATAACCACGTTTGTCCACGCAGGTTCTATCCACGTCCGCCCGCACATGCCCGCATGTCCACGCTTCTAAATTTTGTCCACCAGTGCCCACATTTCAAAACAAATTTTCTTTTAGTAATCCTCTTTTTAATTCTATATTAAAGCCGGGATTTTTTAAAATTACGCTTTTGCTTTTTAGTGTGTTTTTAAGTTGGTGTTTTCTCTGGAAATTTACTTTTTTGCAGTATAAACACGATTTTATGGGGTTTTGTAGCATTTAATACCATGATATGTAGTATATACATTGTTTTCGTCTGTTCCGGAGGAAGAAACAACATGTATTGCTTTTCGCAATGATACAATGATACATCTCATCCAAAATACTGAACGTCAATATTGAACATCAAAGTCCAAAATTTCCAATGGCGGGAGAGCTGGGGAGCGGGGCTGGTTGGTTGGTTGCAGACGTTGGTGAGAATTTTCAAAAATTCCGAAAAATCAGGTCAGAAAACCTGTACTTTTCCGAAGTAAGAAGATATTATATACACTCAAAATTGGCAGAGATAAAAATGTACATTAGAAGCCAAAACACATGTCTAAATTTACGAGTATGTATATGATGGAATTTAAAAATGTAATGGTACGGTAATGTAGTGGTTACTAAGAAACGCTGGTATTGGCAAGGCTGAGTCGAAATCAAACAGGAGTTACATACACGTGGATGAAATCATTGTGACTAAGGCACAAAAAGTTTTTGAACTAACTTAAAACTTCACTAAATAAAAATAAGAATTTGCTTCCTCAGCTAAAAAGTTAGCTTTTAAATTTTTGTACTTTTATAAAGTGCGAGAAACAAAAACACAAAGGTTAGATTTTCAATAAAACAGTTAAAACTGTTATCTTTTAAATTGTAAGGAATCAAAAAGTACTCTCAAAAGCAAAGTTGCAGGTCTTGGTGAGAGGATTACAATGAGTTTGGCCGGTAGTGTGGCCGTAGTGGAAGTTATGGCGGATTTAATCTACCTAATTTCTCTAAAACGCAAATGTTCACGCCGCGACTTTTCTAAAATGTTTTATAGGATAAACGATGTAATTGTAGCAAATTTGAATAAATTTCAACCACAATTGCGCTTTTGAAGACTAAAAACACGCGAACTCGAACCAGCACCATAAGCATTGTAATTATTGTGAACAAATGTGTTCATTGTGGTCCCTTTTTCCAGCAAACATCAAGTAATATACATAGTATCACACCAGTGCCTGCAGGGAGTATAGTATTAAAGCGATTTAAAAGAAATGGGGTCAGCAAAGCTAATGATGCCAGCACAATAAAACATAGCAGTGGAAAACTAAAAATAGGCGACGTAAAAACGATTATATAAAGCTCGGTTAAATTTTAAAACTTTTTATGAACAAGCGGGTAACGAAAATTTTGTCCACATTTGTCCACGTTTGTCCACTTGGACAAGCCTTCTGTCCATGTCCACTGGACCCGCGGGGACCCGCGTCCACCTTCCAACTCTGCTTAAGCCCTATGATTTTATTTAAGCATTTTGAAATTGAATCATTTTTCTGTCTGAATTTATTACATAATGCTTAAGTTTTCATCAGACTTTTGAAATATCAATTGATAACAAATTTTAGTTTTTAGAAGTTTTCAGAAAACTAATTTTAACTTACAATTTTCATTAAAATCTTCGCTTGGGAGCAATGAAATAGGTTCAGCCACTCATTGAGAATGAAACATTCTAAACATACGGGCATCGCTTAAGCCCCTACCGTAACCTATTAATATAACTAAACTGCCCTTTTGTAATTAGTTTTGCGAAGATATTTGATTGTTTTGCCATGTTTTCCCAGTTTGGTTAGAAGGATGTTGTAAGCATTATAACAGCTAGTGCCAAAACTTTTCTTTCAGTACGCTTGATAAGCCAGCCGCTTAGTCTGTGGATCTGTGCCAAAAAATTTATTCTCACACAGCGACTCCACCATTTGTCAATTAAGTGCAGTGCTTTCTTTCATTCACTTACTCAATTCCTGTCAAGTAGCTGACTCGCTGGCTTGCTTTCTTCCAGTTTTCAGCCCATGTTTTCAGATTGTGTTAGCTGGCAATCATGGAAGAGTACATGGGCGTATCCAGGGAGGGGTTCGGAAGTTGAAACCCCTCCTTTTGGTTTGTATTTTATCAATACTTCATTACCAAATGTTTAATTTTTTGTCAAAACCTCCTCCTTTTCAGAATCCTGGATACGCCCCTGGAAGAGGATGAAGGTTTTTATGACACTTTCATCTTATTTGTCGACCTAAGCGATCTACTTCACCAGCTGGATCTTGATATTGGTAAACAAAATACCAGCAAACCTTGATACTTAACCGCAAAGTTGTTGAATAAAATGTTGCTACTTCAGTTAAGTTGTGTTAATTGGTTAACTTTATAGCTTCTGTTCCAATTCTTAAATTGATTATATATCTGGCAATTGGAGATCATCGAATGGAATTGATCATTTTAAGTGAATATACGAAGGCACAGTTTTTGTCTTCAGAGAGCATTCATATTATATCTTAATTGCACAATGTTTAAAAATGTTGTTGGGTTAATTAATTGCTGGGTTAGCGCAGTAGTATGACTTAATATTCCAAGGGATAGTTAAAATACTAATTAATAAAACAGCTATTAGAAACTGTCAGTGTTTCTATTGCTTCTTATTTTTATTTAGACAACTATTTCATGCAGAACGGTGTCCGAGTTGCAAACATCAACTTTCACTCCCACTCATCCATCACTCCTACATACACTCACGTTTTCACAATTTATTGCTTTTCGACTGATTTGAAAACAAACCTCTGTCACAATCTTTTTATTTTATTTATGTGGTTTCCATATGTTTTAAGTCCCACTGTCCGAACTTACAAGCGATCCTGGTATTGGACGCCAATGTGTAAAACCGTGGCACAAGGAAGTTCAAGAGAAATAACTGGCAGGGAGAAGGTTGTAGTGCCTGAAGCGCGCCGCTTCAAAAGGCAGTGCACACCAGTGCAACTATTTTCGGGAGGATTGACGGAACCAAGTACATACCGATCGCCGAACTTCCGCCTAAACAGCATCGAAAATGTGTCTATTGCCGCTGCATTGGCAACTCCAACCGGTAGGGCAGGAAGAACGCATGCTATACGTGCCCTTTTAAAAATATGATGTAAGACATTGTACCTCCTACCAAACAATAGAGCTTATTTTATACGCCTTTTCACATTTAGAAATTTTGCGGCAGCAAAACGTAATGAATAACAGAGAGCTGTTGGATTTGTGGCACATGCGCAGCAGGTAGCTTCTGTGTGGGCCAGCTTTCAGAATTAGTGGAATTGAAGTGGAAATTTTTATTTTGTTATCTGTGAAGTGAAACTTTGAAATAAATGGACTAGGATAAAATGAAATGAATAGCTTTAATATAAACAATAAAATGACAACTTCACACTGCTGTGTGGTCTCTAACAAGCACCCCTATAGACAACACTAAAGGCTAAAGCCTTCTCTAAAGCAGTTATCTTCACTTGTTTGCAAGGAATTGTTTAAAAATGTAGGAGTCAGTGATTGTAGCATTTTAGCATTCACTCTTCCCATATTTCTCGGTTTAAGAGTGGTTAATTTAAGGGGGCGCTTGCATTACCGGGAACGGTTCTCCTGAGTTTATTTTCCAACGAATCTATTTCAAACCTTCAGCATAGGTAGCTGGTGCTAAATGCTAGCAATATGTAGAATTTGAATAATCCAGTGCTTGGCTTGCGACTTACACAAGAGGGATAAGCTGAAATTTTCAAAACGCTGTCACTCATTAACTGCTGAATGAAGTTAGCTCAAATTTGGCACAAATGCGTAAATGAACATAACGCAGGGGCAATTGTTTTAGTTTTTCGATATATGCAATTTTGAGTATTTTATGAATATTCGAAAACTTTGAAAGTCAATATTTCACGGAATATACGATTTAAACAAAAACTAAAAAAATTGCCCCTGCGTACCCGTCAAATAAACGTGCATGCAAAATTTAAGCGAGTTTGGTCCCAGCATTTATGAGAAAATCAAAATGAAAAATTTCGCACTAATCACTTCAATTTTTCGCAAATATTATGCTTTTAATAAGTCGCACAGCGTATTTCATAAAATAATAAACAAACCAACACAAAAGCAACGTGAAAAGCGCTGTAGAATTCATTTCCGGACGATTGGTTTTTACATTAACATTCGCGTTGGTAATGGTAAACGTAACTGTGTCATATATTCAACCGCCTGTAACTTTTGATTGCAACCACGTACAGGAGAGATATGCACATCGTTGTAACGGGCTTTTTATGCTCTTTCACCTAGTTCATTCGACGTTGTCGTTTGCAGCTTTAATAAAATTTCGAAATTTTAAGCCATACTGGTAGCTAGCCAAGCACGTGGTCTCCGTTGCCGAAATTTTGTCAGAAGATGCCCTGCCAACCAAAGTACGTTTAGTTGGGATTTCTTTAAAATTGAGCAGTAAAATCAGTCTAAATTCTATATTTATAATCCCGATAATGCAAGCGCCACCTTAAAATTAATTGATTCACTAGAACAAAAGAATAGTGTGCTATTTGAAAGTACCATGTGCAAGAAAAACGATTAGTAGTAGCAGCATTAACAGCTGATTAATAGACACTGACTATCACATACATTCGTGTGGACTGTTGGTGGTGACAGTACAGGCAGATTGTCTACATATTGGTTAGTGGACATCCACATAGACGTTACACTGCAGTCTAGAGTGGTGACGGTTTGGTATGACTTGGCCCATCTCTGAATTGGCCCAACAACAATGATTGGTTGTTTAACACAATATCACTTAACCAATTAAATTCAAAAGAATGTAGACATGCACATGCGCATGTTAATTGCAATATTTTATATTTGTGGAAATTGTACGTGAGAAATCAAAGGACGCATAGATTTAAAAAACTATTCAGTATATAAAACTTAAAGGAAATTTTAAAAATGGTTTTAATTTTGAAGTTTGCTGTCTGAATTTGGATTATAATTTTGTTAACTTTTAATCTCAATTTATTCTTGTTACTACATTTATGTTTTAGCTAATTCTATTTTTATTGTGAATATATATATAGGCGTATATGGATTATCAGTTAAATTAATTTTAATTTAAAAATGTTTATTTTCCATCGAAAAATAGATTTTCCTACACAGTCCCCCTCCTCTCACAGTTATTTACACGCGATAGACTCTACCGTAAGACGTTCTCTCGTAAGGTGGGACAGGCTCAGCAGTTTAAATGACAGTTGGGCCAAACAAGACTACACCGTGGTTACGCTTCCAAAGTAAAAATATGTGCATGTATATGCATATGTCTGCATAGTAATGACTAACAACCGTTGACATTTACATAGGCAGAAATTCTAAATAAAAGGGATACATCTTGTAAAGGCGTCCGTTCAAAACGTCTAAAGTCAAAACGTCTAACGTTCATAACGTCTACCGACGAAACGTCTACTGTCAAAACGTCAATTTTTTCTAAAATTGTGTCACACGTTCAAAACGTCTACAACTATTTTTAAAGAAAGCAAA
>JASAND010013651.1:0-13539 GCA_030248195.1 Trissonchulus latispiculum
AAGGTTTACTGTCCTAATGCCTATCACTCTTTTACCTACGCCCTTTCAAAACTCAAGATCACTCTCCTACCTACGTTTATTAGTCAAAACTCAGAGTCACTCATTTGCCTACAAATTAATCTTCCAAAACTAAGAATCCCTCTTCTACCTACAAATTAATCTTTCAAAACTAAGAATCACTCATTTGCCTACACTACCATAATCCCTTTAATAAATGCGAACCATTTGATGTTTTCACCAATAACTTTAAAATTTTGCGTGGATACATATTGGAGGCTGATGAATTCAAAACTTCAAAAAAGTAAGGGGGCCATTGGGAACCGAGAAGCTTTTAAAAAATTCTGCTGAAAACTTGCATACAGGGGTTTTCATGGGCGCTGAGCATTAATCTGAAACAGGTTCTTCGCGTCAGCTTTTCGTTAGCTTTGTATATATACGCTGATGCTTTAAGCTTAACTCTTTACCCTTACCAAACTAAAACTTAAAACTTTCATAAAACTTTAAGATTTTGAATTTTTGAATCCATCATCCTTCAATACCCATACAAAATTTCAGTTATTTGGCCAGTTAGAGCTGGGGAAAGCGCAAAAGACCCATAGCTGTAGTTCTTACAATATGTTATATACAGTCTACATAAAGTTACTAACTAAAGTCTGGCACAAAAACGTATTAGACATTTCTCCTGAATAGGTATGCAAGCTAAAAATGTCTTCGTTCAACAAAAGTTTCCCAGATAACCGAGAGAAACCGATAAACCGATGTTTTCGAATTTTTGAAGTTTTCAAAATTTTGGATTTCATAAAATTTTCCTTTCATCACGAGGACTGAAAATGGATAATGTTTTGGTTTTTTGATGAATATTAAATGCCGTTTTAATCACAGTTTTCTACGCACATTTTTGTGTATGGCTTTAGTATAATTGCTTGTAAATATTGTAAACAGATGTAAAGGAGATTACGGTAGTGTAGGCAAATGAGTGATTCTTAGTTTTGAACAATTAATTTGTAGGTAGAAGAGGGATTCTTAGTTTTGGAGGATTAATTTGTAGGTAAATGAGTGATTTTCAGTTTTGCAGTGTAGGCAAATGAGTGAAACTGAGTTTTGTTATCTGATGTCGGCAACTTCAAACAGTAGGTAATAGAGTGATAGGTACTAGAGGGATACACGTATAATAATCTATAAAATTTCTTGAAAAATTAGAAATTTTTGCAAGATTAAAATTAAAATGATTGTTTTCTACAACTGCTTTTTTCTCGCATTTAATAAATCTTAATTCAGAAAAAATTTTAATAAATGTCAACTCTAATGTTTCTTAGGTTTCTAATATTTATGGTTTTATTTCTAAGTAAAAAACAAGCATATATTAAAGCATGGAATCTTTTATCTCCGAGACCAAATCGTTTAGCACAAAAGGTACAATGTCAAATGAAATTTATTTTTAGTTTATTTCATAGATATATAGTCATATGCAGTCATCAATGCATTCGATAAAGGCTAATAAAGAATTTACGTTCAATTAAGTCAGTGCTAAACTTCTAATCTTATTAGGTTTCTGATATCTAATGTTTTATTTCTAAGGGCCTTTTCACTAAAGGGTAGAGTAGAGTAGAGCAGAGTTTAAATTTTCTGTTCTAACTTCTAAGGCCCTAACGCTAACTTCTAAGGCCCTAACGCTAACTTCTAAAGCCCTAACGCTAACTTCTAAAGCCCCAGAAAAGGCCCTAAGTAGAAAATAAAAACTGAAAACATATATGATTGAAATTTTGACAACTTTACATAGTATCAGAGTTCAACTCAACCGCAGGTTTAGTGAAATCTTTCCTTAGGCAAAATTTGCAAGGAAAGCTTAGAAAACTCAAGTAAACGTGAATAATTTAGATTACTTTCAATTAAATAAAATTCCATTTCAAACTGAAAATTTTATCTCCAGGTAATTCAACAGAATTTCTAAAATAAACGTAAATATAAATTTTAATTACACTGATTTTATACCTTTGCCTTACTTAAAAGATTTGAGCTCTCACTCGGACATAAAGTCCCCAATGTTTTAAGTTATTTGTTTTTACTTAGAAATGGAAACACAATATATTAGAACCCTAAAAATGATTAGAAGTTATCATTTATTTAAGAATTTTCCCCTTATTAAGATTTATCAAATGCAAGTAATGAATGAATTTAATCATATTCCATCTTCAAAGCATAATTAGTTGCTTCGATTATGAGCCAAACTCAACTTAGAAACTGAAATAAGCATTATTTCTTGCATTGGTGCAAAATTTCCCCCCAGATAACTCACACCGGTGTGAATTTTCCCGCCGGCGGGAAAATTCACACCGGTGTAGTTTTTCCGGGGGAAAATTTTCAAGGGGGAAAAAATCACACCGTGACAACGTACATATATGGTAACTCGATGCGGGCTTAGGTTGCATAATGATTGTGACGTTCCTCCATCGGTGCCTGTGTATTTTGAAGTAGTTTCGAACCTTGAAACGAAAACTAATTCCAATTTTTTTGAGAAGGGCCTAGCAACAGCGGCACACAATGTGGCCATTATGTTGTTGCTCTCCGCAAACCGTTTAAAATACGGACAAGAGGCGGAGAAGCGAAGGTCAAGGACAGAAACATGACCTCCAAGCCAGTCAGACCTACGGTTATTTCAGTTGCACCCAGGTCAACAATGGTTGTCCGGCCAACCTCTGTTGACCCCCGCATGTCATTGTCAAGCACAACTAGGATGGCTGAAGACTAACAAAGCGTGCTCGACAGCTTAGAATAAAAAACCAAAAAGGCTGCAGAAAGCGATTCGGAAGGGATAGGCGAGCTCTCAGATAGGAAAGAAATAAAAAGTCCGTATTTCTAAAAGCATGAATGAAACGCGTAAATGCAAGAAATTAAACTTAAACACAAAATTCGTGTCAATGATTACTGCGAAGACGAATAAAATTATAAAGTAAGCTGAACTGATTCTGCCGAACGAGATACGGGAACAGACACAGAAGGACCTTTTTCACCCGCCATGCCTGTTCCCGATCCCACCCAACAGACCCAGCACCGCTGTTAAAGCCTGTCTGAACAGAAGCTTTACATTCAAGTAAAAATTGGAAAAACAATGCATATTAGTTTGCTATTGCGTGTATAATTCCAATTTTCACTTGACAGAGATGTCTCATGAGATCCAATTCGGATATTAATTCGCCTGATATTATTCAGTCTGATTTTATCTTTCTTTTCACTAGCTTGATAGAGTATGGAACTTATTCTCGAAAGATGCCACTAACTGAATTTAGGGGGGCCAAATATTTCAATGAAGCAATTATTCAGGGGGGAACAAATATTTCAGCCTATAGGGGTACCAAATATTTCAAGGGGAACAAATATTTTGAGGAACAAATATTTCAGCCTATGGCTCCGAGGGGGGAACAAATATTTAGGGGGAACAAATATTTGGGGGACCAAATATTTCACGACACCGGCCCCGTGCAGGCCTGGCCCGGGGGCCGATGAAAGGCCCGGGCACAACTCTACAATCTACTTTGTTTGCAAAATTCAAAAATCAGCCTCAGCAGCCTGACCAACCAAACCAGCCTAAACAACTTAACCAACCTAAGCAGCCTGATGAACACATAAACTGAACAGGACAAACTGAAGGGAACCAAGCATCTTAACTATACCTACCACAGACAGGTTAACCAGCAGCTACTACGAATTAGGCCAAAATGTGGTGTAGGCATCTTTTGTTGGGCCACTGAAAATCTGTAGTAATGTACCTATCTATATAACCAAGAGTACATAATACATAAGAGTATGACAGCAGGCATACTCTATGTATTATCAGCTTGACACATCCTCTGCACGCTAACAGCTGACCCCCCCGCAAATTGGACCCAAGTGACCCCCCCCGCAAATTGGTACCCAGTCGAAACGGGGGTACGCTCACTCGCTCTATGCTTGTGTGTGTTAAAGCTCGAAAACACAAGTAGTACGTGCGCGAATTTTGTGTCTGCTTCGAGCTTTAGCACACAAGTATAGCGCCCGAATTCTTTTGAAGTGAAGGGTCCAATTTGCGGGGGGGGGGGGTCAGCCGTTAGCGTGCAGAGGATGTGTCACGCTTATAATACATAGAGTATGCCAGTTGTCATACTCTTATGTATTATGTACTCTTGATATAACCAAGAGTACGTAATATAAGAGTATGAAACTCTTACACTAGCATGTACAAATCATGCTAGGTATGCTCGGTTCATTAATTCGGGACCCCCCGTAACTTCCGGGGGGGGGGGTCCCACTTTGCACGAATTACACGCTTTCATATAAGCGTGTGTCTGCTCGCTGATTGGCCCACTAGCCTACGGCTTACTGTAGGCAAGAGTACATAATAGAATAAGAGTATGAAACTCTTACGCTACTATGGGCTAATCATGCTTGATATGCTCGGCTCATTAACTCGGGACCCCCCCCCCCGAAAGTCTCGGGGGGGTCCCACCTTGAACTAGATACATGCTTTTATGCGAACCTGTGTCTTTGCTCTGATTGGCTGCTGAGTTAGTCAGCTGACAAAAAACCCAGATTTTTGCAGCATTTCGTGTACTGACATTGCAAACAGTGCAGGTTTTACTGATTTAAGGTCCAGTGTGCTTTTTTGTTCAACAATTTGTTGGTCATATTGCGTTGTACTTGGTGGGCATTTATTCAATCATTCTTGGGAGGGTATGGAGTGTTTTTGGCATAAAGTTAAATAATCTTTGGGTCTTTTGGGGAGGTGGATGTAGGAATTGTGATCCTGTCCAATCTACCCGAATACCCCACCCCAATATTGTTATCGTTTGTGATGGTATAAAGTTAGCAGTTAAAGTACCTAAATAAAGTATAAATGTAAACTGTGTCTTTGTCAGTTGATTTCGATTGTTTTCGGTTATTCTAGTCTTTTAATTAGCATTCGCCTTGGTTTTCAAAAATTGAGTTTTGATTTGTTGACAAGGTAAAAATTTCCTAAGATCTTACTATTTCGTTTTTCTGCAATTTTGGAAAGTCTTAAGTGTTATATCAATCTTATTTAATAACATATTTTTCAATTGGCATGGTAATTTCCAAACTGTGTTCAAGTATGATAAAATTGTGACTGAGAAAAACCTTAAGCCATATTCTTTTCCAATAATTCCTCCACTCTTCCCATTTCCCATCTTTCCTGTTCACACATTTGTTTCTGAACATTCAATTTATGTGTAGTTATTTGGGGGATGTATGGTCCATGTATGGGGGCGTAGTTCAGCCATCGTGCCGCAACCCAATATAACGGATAGGATATTTTCTGGTAACTTGTTCTTTTACTAAACTGACTGGCAAATCAATCTTATTTAAAAACTTATTTTTTCAATTGGCACGGTAATTTCCAAACTGTGTTTCAAGTATGATAAAATTGTGACTGAGAAAAACCTTAAGCCATATTCTTTTCCAATAATTTCTCCACTCTTTCGTTTAGTCAATAAAAGAATTAAAGATAACAAATTTATTCTATTATTATTTTGTTTTATACACATTTTAATGTGATTTTAGATTGTATTGGAAAGATGCCACCTGGCTCTAAGAAGCCCATTGTGGTACAAAATGCCTTAAGGTATTTAAGGAATTTAAAAATTAGTATGTCATCTAACGATTTTCCTCCTGAAATTTGCAGCGATAATGCCGACATTTTGACTTATTTCGCAAAGCTGTCTGACCATGGAGTTATCAATGACTTGTTGGTATTTATGAAGATTGCTTTTATTGATATGTATGCCGAGTGTTCCAGTCTGTCTGGTCGCGATGCACAGCTTAAATTTGTGACTAATTTCAAGTTCGAATTTTTGCCAAGTATCGTTGATTCTTTTCCCATTTCCGCATTTGGTATGAATGATGCCAAAGCGGACCAAGTCCTAACGTGGGCTGAAGTTGACAGCATTGTTGGAGCAAGTGCAGTTCAACGTGAAAGATCTCTGCTCTTGCATCATATCGGTTGCCACATTTTTAAAGTATGCAGCGCAACGATAATGTCATCGTTTGAGTCCTGCAGCAACGACAGTGCTAAGCCGTCTATTAATTTTGAAGTAAGCTAATTTTAGACGAATAGAAAGTTCGATTAAAAACGTAAAATTCGTGCATTAATTAGAGATAACTAGAGACAACGTTGGGCATTTAAGAAATTAAGAAGATTTCAAATTTGTAGGGTTAAATGTACTTTTAGAGTCTCAAGTAACCCACTTCAGCCCTGCCCTTCGCCTTCACCAGTTGATTATGTTGTTTGACCCAGGCCCCTCTCGGCAGACGGATACTCGCATCTACCCACAGCCCACTTCCAGCAATGCTATGTATAAACCATTGTCTACCTCCAGCTAGACTTTTGATGCCCGCACTGGCTTACCACAATCAGTCCGGCCAGCATCATTGACCTGACTGGTTTTACTGCGCCCGCAGTCCTGGCTTGGCAAACCTAATCTCAGCCGGTGGCTTACGTAGTTTGCTTAAGGGTGAGGCTACAACAGGTTTTGTTAGTTGGCCGACTTTGTCCGATTGGCCTACTTTTCGACACAGATATCGGGTACTCAGATCGTAGCGGCCCTCCAGCCGTGTGCCGCTGTTGCTTTCATGTGCACGACCCCTCATTTATCTATCACAACTACCAACATAATTGATTAAACTTTCTGCTGAATGCTAAGCCCCAGCTTCAAAGCTCCCATTTGGCATCATGATTTGGCATGTCTCCATCTGCAAAAACTACTGTATGGCTGTATCGTATCTGCTTCTAAGGAAATTCATTTTTAACGTTGGAGTTTCACCAAAATTTAAAAAATTTTGCCTAACGAAAGGAAAATTTAAATTCAGGTGCAGCAATAAGGCTGTAATTTGGAGTATACAGTGGCTGTTAGGTATACTCATTTGTGCCAAATGGTAGGAAATTCTGCTGACTGAAACAATGTTTATGTCAATTCAAATCCTCAAAAATTGCCAGGATCGCCATTTTCGGTCTGCCGTATCCTGTGTAGAAGCTTTCCGCAGTCATAGAAGTAGTAAACCTTCACTAACCGAGTTGAAATTTGGTGTGGGTGTATTGTCGACTACGCTGAGTTCAAATATCTCAAAAAGTGTCAGTTTCAAGAAGTTTGATTTTTCTGTTTGGGGGGCTTCTGCCCAAAAATTGGCGATTCTGGTAATTTTTGAAGATTCAAGTTCATACAAAAATTTTTTCAGTAGGCAGAATTTCCTACAGTTTGGCGCAAATGAGTACACTTATAAGACCTGTGCCTAATTACAGTCTCATAGATTGCACCAGAATTAAGTAGGTAGTTGTGGAAAATTGGGGGTCGGGCACATAAAAGCAATAGCGACACACTGCTGGAGGGCTACAACAATACCCATGCTCTAATATCTGCGCTCCAAAATTAGGCCAATCGGACAAAGTCGGGGCAATCCTGTAGTAGCCCCACTTAACCAGAGAGGCATTTTGTTGGATTCCTCCGGTTCTGGCAAAAAATATAATTTATTTTTGTAGTTTAAACACTTCAGGGGCCAAATTAAATAGTTTTTTTATTTTGAAATTGTTGTAAAAGTCAGGTACGGCAGGACAGGCCGGATTGGCCTGCGTGGCCGGCAGATGGGCCAATGTACATTGCGGTGTCTTTTATGGCCAGCGTCAACCACTGGTATATTCAACCTACTACACGTCGGCTTGTTGTGGAGGTTAAATTGGCAAACAAACTGCTAGTAATACTGGACATTTAACTGTAAGGTTGGTAACAGGGCAAGTATACGCAATTGTGTGAGGGAAGGGTATCGTACAGCATCGATAACTGACTGCCTGACAGATATCAAACACGTCGGTACAAGTTCATTTGCTTTGTAGTATATATTGAATTTGTAGCGTATATTGGCGAAGTTTCCCGTTTCGTCAATCGTAACTGATTTCATAAAGAAATAATGAAAAAATGTTGCCTGCAGTTATAAAGGCAAAGCCTTAGTCCGAAACAGGAGAGAGCCAATGGCCAACAACGCCCATTGGCTCTATCCTGTTTTGACCTAAAGACTTTGCCTTTATAACTGTAGGCAACATTTTTTCATTATTTCTTTATTATTAATGCCTTGTATCCTTCGAGGATCCGCCTTTCTAAAGTTTCCTTTATTTTCATTTATTTATTTCATTAGTTTCATTATCAGTTGCAGTGTACTGTGCTTGGGTAATGTAAAGGTTGTGTTCTCTACTTTCAAATTTTATTTCAAAACGTTATCAGCGACTATCTGGGCTTTCATGATGGAAGGTTTCATTCTAGGCTTCTGTTATACATATATATACCCGAATAGCATAGTTATGGGTTCAATAACTGAAAGATCAATAGTTTACGTTTGGAATCTGGAAAAGGTTTTTCTTGAGTAGTCAGAATTTCATATGTCAGAATTTCATTAATCAGAATTTATGTTTTTTGAAATAATGTAAGCTGAACTTTCATTTGTCAGAATTTCATAAGTCAGAATTTCCTTTGTCAAAATTTCGTTTGTCAGAATTTTGCAACAGAAGCAATTTTCTTCCTTGCGCAAAGTATAACAAGATGGCTGATCTTGATGATAATTCTATAAAATGGTCTCTAGTCGACACAAACATGTACCTTGGCTCTACCACCAGCTACGAGCAAAACTCTCTTTTTAAAATGGCTCCGCAGCAGCTGGGTTGGTTCCGCCTATACCTGCCTACATCTTACAGACAGGAAATGACGATAGGCTGTTTCGTTCGAATCCTGAAAGAATCAGACTGGCCGAGAGTACGTAATAACTGTTGGATTATGTCCTCTTGTTATGGCGCAAATCATTAAGGGTCTTTTTGGGGAACAGTTAAGAGTTGCAAAAGAGAATTGTAGCTCTGTTCTTCTATACTCTACCCTACTTTATCGGGAAAGGCCCAAGATTGTGCAGCAACGTGCAAAATTTTGAATAAACTAGGAAAATAAAATTCTGACTTAGGAAATTCAGATTAACAAAATTCTGATTAATGAAATTCTGACTTATGAAATTCTGACTGATGAAATTCTGATTAATATGATTCTGAGTGATGAAAGTAGACGTCTGGAAATAGCAAGTGAGGAGTTCTGTATGCAAATTTGGAGGAAGGATATGTTGATCGATGAAGGCAAAAAGGCACATGTTCAGCCCTTAGGCATTACTATCACATGTTTTTGTCTGCTTTTAAAAGCCTAGATCATTCATGTTTTATTTTGTTTTAGAGCCCTGGGGCGCTCTTCGCCATTGGTGGGGGTACCTTTGGATTGTTGGCAAAGTTGTGGAGAAATTCATTCAGGAGAACTTCCGATTGTTCGTTTAAACAACTTCTTCATCTATTGACAGTTTTGCGCATGCCTTATGCGGAAAAAAGGCAAATTTTTGATGATTTTCTTGAAAGCGATTGCCAGCACAATGTTTGCCAATCTGATGAAGACGTGAATGTCCATCAAATTACTGCCGACCCTTTGGATTCCTCCCCTCAGCTTGATCAGGGCACACAGTTGTTGTCTTTACGATACTTGCAGACTAGGGACCATGGGAGGATGTATATTCCAGATATGGAATTGCTGCCTTTTTTTACGAACCGTTAATGATATGACTGTTCATACCATGCAAGAAAGCTTGTACGGTCCTCAGTGTTCAAAAGTGTTAGTCAAACCTGGCACGAGGTTGAGAAAGTACATGATGATCTGTTTGTTGAATTCAGTGTGTGTGTATTTAAGGTTCTGTCGAAAAGGGCGTCGGGTCGTTGTTTAGGTGTCAACTTTGTTTGTAAGCCCACAAGGGCTATTCTTGTGAAATTTTTTGACTCTTGGTTAAGAAAACTGGTTAATTGTCGCATTAATGAAAGTTTTGTTGCCTACAAAGTTAAGGTTGCTGGGTTTGCAAAATCGCGGTTGCTTGGTGGCCTTAACTTAAGAGATAAGTTGTATGCCTTGACTGATAAAGAAAATGTGGATTGACAACAATGTGTATTCTTTATATTGCGTTCGTACTGGCTCAATAAACTCAGTGGCGACTTTATATTAGGACCTGTTTTATAGTTAGCCAGTTTTAGCCGTGGACTACTACGAGCGTTAAATGGTAGCGGTGGTCTAGCTGATTTTTGGGGGGTCGTATTTTTTTTTGTTTTTTTTTTTTTTCGGGGTTGTTCATCAGGTAGTTCAAGTAATGTAATTTAATGGGATTTAAACGTTGTAATCAAGATATTTTGTGGTTGTAACAACAGAGAATATCTCAGAATGTGTTAAACATTGGAAATGATATAGGTTTTAGGTTATTTGAGTCAGTTTGACAAAACTCGCAAACTGATTCGAGAGAAAATTCGCGTCACGAGTACATAATAGAATATTCTATTGTGAAGTTTGACTATACTGATCTTAGTAAAAACGTTGCTGTCTGACTTTCACTCTCTAGGATAAGACTAAACTACAGGTAACAACAGTGGTGTGTGATGTTGGAGCAATGTTCGAACCTGACCAACTAGAAATCGACGGAATGATTACAACGGTTTATTGTGATTTAAGCAAGAACTTGACGACAAAATTAGAGCAAAACATAAATTTCGACCAAAATATAAACTTTACCCAAAATACAAATCAAACCACAAAAACCCGGCCGAAGCCGACTGAGTGACAGGGATAATAATTAAGAACCCACAACTAATCACCCAACTTTGAACCCAACCTTTCTTTATCAACTTCTACACCCACACTGCGACAAACCAACCCCAATATGGAGGACAACAACTATTAGCTATCTGAACCTACGAATTTAGACAAGAGTAATGCGAAATGATTGAACGTTCAACAAATGAAATGTTATTTTCACTTAGGCTTAGCAACTCATGAATAATTTATATCTTTCCTGCCGGTGCTAACTTCACATAATACCCCCTCTTTTGGCCCCGGGCGGCCTCGGACGGGTCCACGAAATTAGAAGACTTGATAAAAAGGATTACTCACAGGTACCTTAGGTACTAGTAAAGGTAAAACTTTTGTGAAAATTACGTAAAGATAAAATGAAACAACTGCGGTGAACATACACCATACCACGGTTGAGCACACAACTTTTTAACATGCTAACCGGCCGACGGTAAAACTACTCGGAACTGAATCGAGACATTTTCGACAAACTACTACAAAAACTTACTTACCTACTCAAAACCTACGTAAAATTTTAAATTCCCGCCCGAGTACACCCAGGTACCAAAAGAGTAGGGAGCACCGACAGGAAACAGGAGCAAACAAGAACACAACCCACTAGTAAAAATACGATGACTATTGCAAATATTATGTATATATATAGCAAAAATTATTATGCATTACGATAAGCAGCAAAAGAATCAAATATTGTACCAAAATTATAGCAGCCAAAAAATGGAATGACGAAAAATGTACATAACAATGCCAAATGAATACTAGATTAGTAGAAACAAGAAAAAGAACAAATGTCATCAAGAGTTGCCAATTTTTTAAGAAAAACGCAAAAAGAGATTTGAAATATCAAGGAAAGAATAAACCGTGTAACCGTATTTAGTAGAAAAACAGACAGAAAAAGAGATAGTGAAAAGCTATAAAACTATACCGACACCGACATTTACAACGGATAAACCGAGGTGGCGGGCACCCTGACGAAAGAGAACCGAAAATATCATCAATTAAGCCCCAATTTGAGAATTTTAGTCCCTACGGCTCCCTCCCAACGATCACAACCAATAAACTAGAACCCGAAAGAAAGACCAATCACCTAGACATTGATTAAACAACAGTACAAAAAATCACAACAATAGGGTAGGGGGAGAGCGTCACGGGTGTGCAGAAACAGGGACACTGGCGGTTTTCTCCCCAGCACCGCAAACTGTTGCTGTTCCATCCATAAAGTCTTTTCAGCCGAAAGTTCATACGGCCGGATCCTACCAAAGCTGACCGTAGCAGGCCTCGCGAGGCCTCCTGACCTTCACCACCAAGTCCAACCCAAACCAAACCGAGCCAAAAGGCACCCGGGACCAGGACTGAGCACAAAGCAGATGGCCATACAAGCCGTGGACGCATCAGCCTGATTTCCCAACGGCGGTAGGTGGACCACAGACACCAAAACCCAAGTCCAGGAGCCAAAGACAGACTCCAGGCCCGTCAAGGCCCCCAAAAGCCCTGAGCAACCAAAGGCCAAGCCAGGCCAACACAAACCGAGATGGCAGACACAGGCAAAGAGCCTGCCAACAAAGTCCCACAAAGGCCAGGAGAGCCCAGCAAACCTGGCGCCGACGAAGATGGAGCCGACTGCAGAGGCAGAAGACCCCCGCAAGCCGATACGGCAACCAACAACCGGAAGCAGAACACTTCCCCAAAGGCACTAGGGCGGCCAGGCAAGCCACCAACACCAGGCGCCCAACCAGATGACAATCGCACAGAGCACAGTGCGCCCAAAAAGTTCAAAAAGACCGGCCAAACCGACCGAAACTACCCATGTCGGCCAATAGACCAACCAACCACAGCCAAAAACCTGGCCACCCAAGAGTCCAGAGGCCTGCTACGAAGGAGAACCAGTAGAATCCAGCCCCAGCAGCCACCGTCCAGACGTCATGGCAGTAGAGCACTGCGCCAGACCTTCGCACCAAGCAATGGGCGGTAAAGTCCATTCCTGATCCATCCAGCACATATCCTGGGGGGCACACCCGGCACTGAGGATGGGGGGTCGGCACCGGCATAGCACAGAAAAAGATTACAGGATTAACTAAAACACACAAAAAACAAAAATTAAGGCAATCAAATAAAGCACAGAAGAATCATGATTAGCAAATGGCAAAATTAAACAAAACAAAGTACTGACGACACATAGTTACAGCCCCACCTATGACTTTAGTAGCTCCAGAACCAATGGGAGAATCGCAGCCCCGGTATGCGGAGGAGAAACCCCATAGGCCTGTGCTTATCAAAGAGAATCTCAAAGGCAAACTAAACGAAACGGAATCAAAAAGCAAAAAGAATGTTAAGGAGCGTGCGGCCCACCTCACCCGGTATGCGGAGACCGGAGCGGCCCGCAACTTAACACTCCAAAAGCGAGTGTGAAAAATGTAGGAGCACCAAAAGTTAAAAGTTGTAAAAATGTTAAAAAGAAAATCCAATCTGCTGTGTGGAATTTAGAAAATCAATGAAAATCAGAAATTAGAGTTTATTCCAGTAAAAATTTGGAAATTCAAGTAAAATATATTCGAGAAAGGCAACTTTAAAGTACCAAGGAGAAAGATCTATACGTACTAAAATCAAGAAAAAGAAGAAGAATTTTAAAAATCGTTCACAAAACTCAAAGAATCCAAAGGAGGAAGTACTCGGATGAACAAAAGTTTATGAATTAAATCGTAAAAGCAGAGAAAAAGCACGAAATTTATCAAAGAAAGGATCGAAAAAGTCAAAGATAGAACGACATATGTCCAGAAATCAAGTAGAATTACCCACACAGCAGATAAAAGTTAAATGTAAAAATAGTAAAAAGAAAAGAAAACGAGAGAACCCC
>JASAND010013652.1:0-16919 GCA_030248195.1 Trissonchulus latispiculum
GTGTAGAATTAGTTAGTGTAGAATTGGAGACAGTGTAATAGTTAGTGTAATAGAGACAGAGTGTAGGAAAAGGAAGAAGAAGAAGTACCACTGAACCTTGTCCCTAACTTAAACTATACAACTTGGGTAATATTATCCTAAATTAGGATAATATTAATAATAATCGAACGAGGGTAACTGGCAACTCTGGTACAGTAAATTGTATACTGTACTGAATTGTAATTGTATCTGTTTTGCACAGTTTGTAACGACCCCTGTTAGTAACGCATTTTGTATTGTAACTTGTAATCTTGCCCAAGAGTGTACTCACCGTGCCTGTAATAAGTGTAATAAACAAGTGGTTTGTCAGACTTAGAGTCTCAGAGAGATTAAACAGAGAGGCGCGATTGTCTCTGAAAGTCAGGCGCGTTAGCCTAAAGATTGGATCAGGACTACTCAAAGGTAAGTTCTGGTCAGGAAGCAGAAGATTTATCATCAATCCAGCGATCAAATCCAAGCAAGCGCTGACCCCTCTTGCTGATCGGCTGGAATCCAGTGCAACAAACGAACTCACGAAGAAGACCCCTACAAAGGTTGGCTGCAGGGAATCTCTGATTTTGGAACACCACCTTTCGGAGATCCGGTGCCTAAGTCTACTTTCCATAAGTGGACGCGCTGACCTTCCGTGTAATCAAGTGCAGAGCGTTTTCTGTCACTAGACCGGAGAGCAGAGCGTTTTCTGTCTCTGGAGACTAGCAACTTCATTACACATATTATTTAATGTATGCACTACTAAGAGAGAAACAAAGATCACTGGTGAACAATAGAAACAAGATAGGTCCTAATATACTTCCTTGGGGCACACCAGAGGAAACAGGCATTGTTTCAGATTTAGAACAATTAATTGACTAATTAATTAATTAATCAACTATTAATCAACAAACTGTTTTCTGTCGTTAAGGTAATCACAAAACCAATTCAAAAGCCTTCCTGTTATTTCGAGGTTTTGCAAAACATTCAACAGTTTCAAGTGTGGTATACTAGCAAAGGCACACTAATTAGTCAGTTAATGCCTCCTATAGCTAGAAAGTTGTTAAAAAGTGGAATAACCGTTGCGCAGTAAAGGAATCTTGCACTTTTTGGGCTCTACTTGTTCAATTTTGCACGCAACATTAAATACATTATGCAGCCTAAAATCTACTGCTCGAACTTAGTGGAGACATGTATCAGACTGAAGAGAATGCTTCTGCTTTATAAACACTGTACTTAATAATATACTTAATAAGCAATCGTTCAGGATAGAATACAATTTCCAAGGACCAGAGATTTGCAACATCATTAGACATCGTAGAATGGGTAACATTTAATTAAAATAAACAGTAATTTTTATAATTATATTAAAGACAGCCGTGGTTTTATTCTCTTTTATGTTAACTATAAAGGAATGCAACTTGTAGATTTATGTACATCGTGATTTTCATTACTGGAGTGCCCTGAACAAAGCCATGAAACAAATGCGGGTGCAAATGCATAGTTTCTGTAATCTTTCGTTAATATTCTGAAGAGCTTGACTTGGTTACATTGATTTTTGGTGTATCTTGTCTTTAGTCTCAGTCCACTCTATAATTATGTGGAGGAATACTTTATCTTCAAATTCAAGCAATTCAAATAAATAGAAAGTTGCTTTTCAAAAGTTCTACGTAGTTTATTTAGGTTATGGAAATGAGAACTTTTCATATTGGTTTAATAACAATCAAATCAGTAAAGCTGACGTAGTTAAAGACTTTGTACTGTTAGTGTCTCCTGATCTAAAATTTTCCAAACATATAGACCAGCTAGCGAAAATAGGTTACAAAATGGTACATTTAATTTTTCAAAACTTTCATTGTCGTTCCGTTCAGTTCCTTCTGAAACTATACAAAACCTTTGTTAGATCTAAATTAGACCTTACTTAAAAAAGGACATAAATCTACTAGAACGAGTTCAGTGAATGTTTACAAAAAGATTGCCTGGACTAAAGGAATTAAGCTATTTGCAGTGCCTACAACAGCTAAAGCTGCCAACATTAGAGACTACGCGTATTCATAAGAACTTAATCCTAGTGTATAAAATAGTAAATAATTTGATTTCACAACAATTTTAATAAATAAATTTAACGAATTCTTCAGTGTAAGTAATGCATCTGCAACCAGGGGTCACCCTCTCAAATTGATCACTTGCTTCTTTAGACTTGATGTGCGAAAAACTACTTCAGCGTGAGAACAATTATGTATTGGAACAGCTTAAGGAACGTCGTCCAAATTAGAAACGGAATCCCGTATAAAATCCCGCGGGAAAATTTGTTAAAATGAACCATGTTTTAACCCCGTTGTCTGACGGGGTTTCTAGTTTTTGTTATTTTCAGAAAAACGTGTCCTTTTGAAACAGCTTTGATAAAAACGTTAGTTGTAAAGCGACCTGCGTATGCTTACTTTACACAGTTACAGTATAACAGCCACTAGAAAAACTTGGCTAAGCCAAAAAACCTTTGTACTCACTTTCAGGAAAAATTTTAGGCATCATAAAAAATAACCCCGTCAGAAATCCCGTCTACGGCGGGGATTTTTCAACGGGATCCCGTTTAAATTCCCGTTTTAATTTGGACGACGGCCTGAAATTATACACAGTCTTTTTCAAACTAGTTTCAAAAGAAATATATCGGAGGTAATATTTTTGGTTGAATCTGGTGGTCGGGTAGTAGCTGTCGATAATCGGCCCAACTCGACCATCGTCAGTCACTAATACTATAAGAAAAGATACTGATACTAATAGTGTCAGTAAGAATGTATTCTATTTACAAATGTGTGTTGTTTAGAATACCTAATTAGTTCCAATGATTAATTTTCATGTTTGTTATTCTGTTGAGTGGCAATAAATACTAATACTAATGTAGTTCCTGTCTAATAAACGAATAGAACTGTGCATCTAAACCATAAGTGCAAACTATTGAGTCAGCAAAGTCCAAGTCCAGCTTTACTTTACTGCTTGACATGAAATATCATACACAAAAGTAGATATTTTAAGGGAATACTGCACAATGGTTTTGAGTTTGATTCTTGGTATTTTTTCTTCCGTATAGGATGGTAAAGGTTGATTAAGGTAAATGTTGATTGGTTGATGGTGCTGTCAGATTTCAAATTACTTTCACATCCCACTTGTTACTATTTTTGTTCTATACTAGTTAGAACTTCTACATTTGTTAATAAAAGCTGCTTTAAGATAGCAATACTACAATTCAAGCATTTAGCAGTAGTCAAAGTAAGAATAGAATTTAAAGTTACTTAATTTGATGCTGTTGTAGCTTAATTATGATTTTAACAGTATAACTAGTATAACAAGATTTTAATTGTCTGTTTAAATTTCTGTTTGCATGTCTGCTTTGTAGTAACTGGTAAATTCAATTAGTTGTCGATGGGAATAAGCCAATTAAATGAAAGTATATATTACTAGTAATTTTGTATTTACTAATGAGATAAATTTATTCAAAGGTTCACTGGCGGTCCATGTTTTTGAAGTTTAAAGCTTGTTGTGTTGGTCTCGCATGTTACAGTACTTTTGGAGCTAGTACTCACAATACTGGTACAACTTCAGCACTCTATATGGTCTAGGGAAGATCTTGCTGAGAACCCAATAATTTCTTGCGGGATAGCGGGGTACCACGAAGCAAACTTGAACCCTTCCCACATTGGTGAAAATAATTAACGTTATTTCATTTCCTACCTGCCATTTCCCAGTCAAACTTCACTGGAGAAGAGAACTAGATTCAACTCATGTACTGGAGAAACTGACTGCGTAGTGCGTAGTCAATTGTTATTGGAAAGGCTAAGTCTGGTAGTACTGACTGAGTTTAGCAGCTGAACGTTACGCTTATGCTCAATGTGATAACATTTGTGTTAGGTGAATGTATCGTGGACTGAAATTGTGGCGAAATTGTTGAATTATAAGGGAATATTACTGAGTGAAATTATTCTGTGAAATTATATAGAAATTGTTAATTTTCCTATACTAAAATTCCTTTAGTTTTGTCAGCCCTCCCAGTCGCTAGCTGGCGCTGTGAACTTGTAAAAGTTCTCTTTCTGTTTACAAAGATAAGGCAAGGAGCCAATCAGAACACTTTCTCATGTCATCATTTTAGATTCTTTGGCTAAATTTTGAGATGCCTGTCTGGGTTGTTACAATTATTTGGGTATTGTGTATTTCTTTGACTGCGGCGGTCGTGTTTTCTGGTCCTCTTCATTATCCAAGAATCATTTTCATTGATCCCTTTTCTGAGAATAGTGAATTTCATTCCTATTTAAATTTATGCTAGCTCCAAGGTGACCTTGTTGAGCAAACTTATTTACTATCTCAAATTTATTCTCTGAATTTTTAGGCGAACTTTTTACAGCATTCATGACTTTTGACATGACTTGCTAACAAGCAGGACGTCTCAGGTACGCATTTTCGAAACCTACTGTGGGTATATTGGGTATATTTTTAAGTCTTTTGTTTGTGTAAAGATTTATTGGTGTGAAACTTGCTTCTGTCAAGTTTGTCTTGAAAAGTCTTTGTAATTTTGTATTTCTTTTGTACTTTTCCTTCTGTACGCATATTTTCGGGCTTCATCCCCATTGCCAAGCACACTTTTTATTATAGTGAATGGTCTCTTTTAGTCCTTTAAGGCGTTTCTTCTTTAGGTTTTTGTATTAGATTGAGTATTCCGTAGTTAGGCTTTTTCTGAGATATTTATTGGTATATCGATAGTTTCTTTGAGCATGTACTTTTCAGCAAATTTTGGGCTAGAATTTCTATATTTGAGTCTCTGCTCTTCATCCGCGGTTTAATTCCGTTGAGATGGTTTCAGTTAGGATTTTCTTGGCGAGGTTCGCTTAGGTCGACTGGAACTACCTCTCCTCCAGGTTCGACGTATCCTTGCGCGCAGTTTCCCACTCGTAAAGTTTAGTCCGTGCATTCCAACATTACATAACGAGTGTGAGTGTTTTGGGAAAACTCTAAACCACATTTGAAGGTGCTAGCCTCGATTAGCATGAATGTATCTTTAGAATCTACTCACTATCTTCGAGGATTGGAATTAGACTAGTACCTTCTTGTAGGTTGCGTACCAGTCGCACTCAGTTTCTGCTTGTAGAGCAGTTCAGCCTGTTTGTGCATGAACGGTTTGTTGATTGAATTCCGGTTTCATGCCACTCCATTGAAGCTCCTGTGTATTCAATTAGTGGTGTGCAACTTTCGTTTATTCTTTAATTAGTTCCTGTACTTTGAGCAATGCCAATCCCATTAAGTATTATTGCTCTATTAAGAGGTCCCAGAGACAAGGATGACTAGTTGAATAATTATGACCGCCTCCAATGGGCATGAGGGTTAAAGATGGAGAATGAGAGTACTAGATGAGATGTTCTAGATCGTTTACATCACAATTATAATACTAAAGTCTGACACAAAAATGTGTGTAGCAGATTGTGATCCCTATACAGTACTTAATATTGATCCATAACAGGTTTTCAGAATCTTCATGATGAGAGAAAAATTCTTGTAAGATTTTAAAGTTTGAAAAATTTCAAAGTATCGGCTTATCTGGGTGCTTGTCCAGAATATGCGACCATTTTTTCTGCAAACGTTTCCTATCTGAAACACATAGAATGACACCAAAACGAAAAAACTGCTTAACGTTTAAATTTTTTATTAGCGTTTTTCGATTTAGAATTTTTTTAGGAAAACCTACCCCATGCCCAGATTTCGCAAAACTTGACCGAATGATCTGAAATTTGGCATGAGTATATTTTCGACCATAGTGAGTTCAAATGTAGCAGTTTTTTCGATTCGTAAATTTATAGATTTATATAAATTTATTTATAAATTTCGCTGCAAAGTTGCATACAAGAGTTTTCTGGGTCGCACAGCACGAATCCGAAGTCTGTTTTTCGATTCAGCTTCTCGTTAGTTCAGTATAAGCTTACATCTTAAGCTTACAACGTTAGCTTATATTGAACTTACGAGAAGCTGAATCAAAAAATACTTCGGATTCGTTTTGTGCGACTCAGAAATACATCTTAAGCTTACAGCGTCAACTTATATTGAACTTACGAGAAACTGAAGCGAAAAACGTACTTCGGATTCGTGTTGTGCGACTCAGAAAACCCTTGGATGCAACTTTGCAGCGAAATTTAGAACAAAAATTTTTTCGGATCCCCTAGGTCCCCAATACGAATCGAAAAAAATTAATTACGCGAAATGGAAGAATTTTGCGATATTCAAAGTCAGCATGGTCGAAAACATACCCAAGCCAATTTTCTGATCATTTGGTAAAGTTTTGCAAAAACTGAGTCTGGGATGGGTTTTCCTGAAAAGATCAATCCTTTGATCTTTGCCGCTTTTTTAACTTTGACAAGCTAATGGTCTCGTAATACTTGATGGAGAATATTTTGTTTTCATTTTCGGGACCGCCTAGGCATCAGCATGAATACAGTAGACGTCAGAAATTTGAGTGTCGATTTTTCGAAAAATTACCATTTGTTGATCAAAAATTGCAATGTAATGGTATCAGGAATATTGCGTACAAATGACTCTGCTTTAATGCCCCATCCAACAAAGCAAAATGTTTGCGCACAGCTACGACGCATTTTGCTTGCGGAATAAATTTTTAAAAATTTGCTCTTATTTCAAGCAGATTATGAGGAAGTATTGCTTTTTCCCTTTGGTGCCATACTATGCTTTCGCGAGGAGAGGTAACGCCAGACCAATTTCGCTCAGGGTCCGCGGTCTGGCGTTGAATAATTGCATAATGCAATTACCCGAGGCGTAGGCAAGGTTATTGCCGAAGCAGAAGTGACTGCGCTGCTTTGTGCTTTGACCGCATCGTAGCCACCCGTTGGCTCCAGTAGTATAGGGTGCACGTTTCGCACCCCAATCCCTGGATTGGGATTGATAATTCCTAGCAGAACATGTTCCGTGTACCCCCAGTACTCCCTGTACCCTAGTACCGCCAGCACCCCCAGTCTTAAAAGCAATACGTCTTCTTCTCCGTCCCTCTGCGTTCTTCCCCCGGGGCTTGGGACCCGGCGTCGGCCCATTACCGGACTCCTATCTACCTAGTCTACCTACGTACCTACTTAACCTACGTATATACACTATCTAACCTACCTACGTAATCTATATACAGTACCTCACCTAGTCCGGTGCATGCAATATTTTTGTATTTTTGTATTTTTATTATTTTTTTTGTTTTCTAAGCGATTATTTACACCAAATGCATATGTACAATATATACAGGTAGCCCTGAAGAGGACTGTTGGGATAAACAAGTACCACAATTCTATATATCCAAAGGAATAGTTGTCACCCCATCGGCTAGTACTTTTCTTTTAGGGTAGAGGTAGGGAAGGGCGTCTTTAGTTTGGAAGTATTTCACCATATCCCCATCAACCATTCTAAGACCCCTATTTTCTCCAGATTTTGTATTTCCTGTTTCTAAAACTTCTTTGAAATCTTCGGAGTCATATTTATTAAGGGCCTTGCTTACACCTTTGTGGGAGACTTTATTCGTCTTTCCCCATGCTAGATAGGTTTTACTACAAAGGGCAATTATGCCGTCCCCGGTCCATTCTTCTTTGAATAACCCAGGTATTCGTTTTTGGCTAGGATCTTGAACGAAGAAATCTTTTAGGGCCTTTTGCCACTGTTTTTCATTTCGAATGGGGACACAATCACTTAAGTTTTTAGAAGAACAGGCAAAATAGAGGGAATCGGTGTCCATTTGACACAGTTGGAAAGTTTCGGGCCACAAATTTGGTTTAAGGCAATCGTAGTAGAATTGAAGCATCCTTAATTTTGCGTATTGGTAAACGAAGAATCCCACTAATTCTGGAAGTCTATAAACAATTTTGGACTTAGCCGATTGAACTTCGTAGATCCCATTCCCTAAATCATCTAATCTCCGAAATCTCCACCCGTTTACTTCCCTGCTGGCTCCTGACCTTTGACAATACTTTACATCCTGATGTTTTTCTAGATTGGTTATAGTTCGGCCATAGTATGAATTCCCCAAAAGTTTGAACATTTCCCCTTTGAGTGCTAGATCCGGATCTGAGTCGGCAGCAGATCGATGGTAGGTAACCTCATCCCCCAACTCTTTGAAACAGGCCTTTGGTTTGAATTCTATGGCTTGATAAATTTTTGTAATTTTGAGACCGTGTTTTAGATACCAATTGATCAGGGGAGTAGCCAATAGGATTTTCTTTCCAAAGTAACTTCCAATTAGACCCCTTCTAGGCTGGTTCATAAGATCATTCAAATCGCAAAATGTTTTCATGTGATCTCCAATATCGTTTTTACTAATTTCTACATTTTTAAATATAGGAGTCATCTCAGCAAAATGTTCTTTCTTTTCCTCAGGTACCTCAATATCCAGCTCAACTAATCCGAAGAACCTATTAGCTTGAATTTGGGTAACTAATTGTGCAAAAGTAAGGACAGATCGTTTCTTAGGAAGATTGAAATGTTCCTCCATAAACTCTTGCATGTCCCGGGAATTTTTTAAGTCTTTGTTGAACTCACATTCCCACTTTTCTATAAGATTGAAACCCCCATCCTTAATTGCTTGGGAGACTCTTTCGGTTCTTTCCCGTTTTTGCCTTCTATCTTCTGGATCCTGATTCTTATCCAATTGGCAACCATGGCCGTGGAAATAGCACCCATGAAATTGTAGGACTAATTTCTTTTCAGGGACCCACCCATCGACTTTAGCTTTACCTATTCGCTTTTGCCCTCCATTGTAGGCATGTTCGACTGTAACTCCCATTGCCTTTGATATATACTCTAGCCACATAGCCTCCTTGCGCCCTTTTTGTAGCCACCTTTTAAATTTCCCATCTTCTGTGGGCTTCCATTCGGCGTACAAACCTGTGGGCATTTCCTGCATAGTGCACCAGAGGTACAAGGCATTGGCGTCGAATCCGAAAATTTGTGCAACTTTAAACCCATTTGTAATTTCAGTAACCCCGGCCTCATGATACCTATGAAACACTAAACTAGGACCTCCGACTATATTATCTTTTATCAATTTGTGCCAATTTTGGGTGAATCTACTGAAAAGGGGAAGAATAGTGTGTTTGGGAATTTTGTTCATCATGTGTTTGTAAGCCAATCCTGGAAGGGAGATAGCCCCACTTTTAAACATGTCAATCCCCATAGTTTTCCAAAATTCTACCATCTTCTCTGTTGCTTGAAGGAAGGGTCCCACATCTAGATTATTGTACCAAATTAGGAGTTCTCTAATAGTTTTCATTTTATTTTTTCTCCATGCCGCTACAACGGCTGTGAAGTCCTCATCTGAAATTTCTTGTTGTTTCAAAGTTGAGTAGTAGAGGTCACGGTGGGGGAATCCCTTGTCAAGGAACTCAAGGGAAGTGAAGGCCTCATATGGGAAGGCACCCTTTTGGTCCTCAATTTTAAATCCTTTAAGCCACTTTTTGTAGGAAGTACCTGCGGCAAGGTAGTTTGTAATATCAAGAAAGTACAATTTGGGAGTAGAAAGGGCCATGTAGTTGTTATTCTTTTTAACTGTGTAGTTGATGTCTTGACCATTTAGAAGTAAATTTGTAATCAGACAACATTTTATGAGATTCATATCAAATTTTCCTGAATTGAACCCAAGAGTAGGAACTGCCTTAAGCCATTCCTCGAATTCGGTTAAAAGTTTATCGTGCTCGGCTAGACCAGAAAGGGTAGGCTCGTAGATTTCCCTAAGAACTTCGTAGGCCTTATCGGCAATCTCTTCCATATAATCCTTCATTCGGACTACTAATTCGTAGGGATCCCCAGTAGTTATTAAACAATTTGGAGCTTCGTAACCTGGCACATTTGAGGCTACAGATACTGAAGCTGGGATAAGGTCCTGTTCGTATATCAATTTGGGACCGCTTTTCTTAGAAGTTGGTTTGAACATACATTCGAAATCATAAGCTATTCTGAAAGGATAGTACCATTCAGGCACCGGAATTCCTAGTTCACTTATCTTTTGGAGGATAGTTTTTGTAGGTCCAACTCCTCCCCCAGGAAAGATATGTTTGATACCAACCTCACAACTTTTAGAATGTCGGATGAAACTTCCGTGGTGATGATATAATTTTTCACAGTTAGAGCATTTCCAAGTTTGGGTAAACTTATTGAGATTTTTGATAAAGGAGAAGTGGTTTTCATAGATGTTAATAGCCATTTTCCTGGATCTCTTTCCCAGGGGTCTTCGAATTAACCTTGCTGCAATATCTGTAGTTTCCTGATCTCTTTCGTGATTTTGAATAATAAGTTCATTCAGATCTTCAGGCTCCTCATCCGCTTCCTCAGCTGTAGGTCCGAGTTCGTAAACGGTAATTGCAATATCAAATTTTTCCTCAATCTCATCCAAATCCTCAAGGCAGACCCCATTAAATTCTTCCCCCGATTGAACCCACTGATCAATCAATTCATCAGTTTTTTCTTCCAAACTGGTAATATTTGATCCCAATGCAAGGGCTAAACATCTAAAGAAGCATTTTTGGTCCTCGTAAGGTCTTCCCGACTTCCGATTATTGATTAGAGCATTAAGCCCTCGATTGTTTTTCACGTAGTCAGGAAGATATCTGGCTTCGCCCACAGGATACGAGATAAGTTTATTAATATAGAAGCAAACATTGGTAATTTGGAGGACCGTCCACTTGGTGTTGGGTCGCTGTTGCCTAACCCACTCTAGCAGATCGCCTTTATCTAACTCATGGAATATTTTCCCTAGATCTCCCTCATTTGAAATGTGAATTGGGTTATCAAAGTACCTGTTATTTCCTGATGGGTAGTAGTACCTCAATTCCCCGTCTTCAATATTCCTAAGTATAAAACCGAAAGATAAATTAAATTTGAACTGCCACCTTTGAAGTTTGAAAATAATTTTGACCAGATCCTTAAGTTGGAAAGGACTCTCTAACCTAAAGTTGTATCTATTTTGGATTCCAGAGGAGACGAAGTACCGTGTTCTAATTCGACTCCAATGTTCCCTGTAGATTTGAGCTAAATCGTCTGGGAAATCGCTTACAATACTCCTAGTCAATTTGGGGGCATCCTCAGTTGGGAGATTGGAGAAGTGGGTCTGTCTTAAACTTCTGGGGTCTTGAATTTTGGGGGCTTCCCGGTGTGTCCTAAGATGGCCCTGATAACCTTTATAGGTCCTATATGTAAAGCCGCATTTTCTGCATTCGTAGGAAGGCGCTTCGTTTGGGTGAAACTTTCTGAAATGCCTGGTCATGTTGTGCTTCTCTGTAAATACCTTTTCACATTTTGGACAAGGATAGAAAGTTTTAGAGGAGTGTTCAAGTTTGTTGTGTCTCTGAAGTTCAAGGACGGTAGGGAATGAGTCATTACAAATTGAGCAGGTGGGGGAAACACTAGTAGTTGTAGGGATGTCTAAGGGAAGAGTCTGGGAGTATGTCCAAAACTCGTCGGTCCCAACTACAGTTTTACCATCCCACTCAGTTTTCATTAGGGCCAGCGCTTTATTTCGAAGAGCTTTGGTAACCTCTGGATCATTTTTCCAGATCCCCGACTCAATAGCTGCATTCAATTTAACAATCGCAGACATGATCAAAATTGAAATTTTAGGAATCGCCTTTATTAACGTTACACTTTACACTTTTATGCACTTTCACGCTTTTATGAACTTTCTGCTTTTATAACTTCCTCCTTTTATTAACTTTTCCTGTTTTTATTAACTTTGGAAACTATTAACTTTACCCTTTTTATGTACTTCTATTACACTTTTATATACGTCACTTTAGCCTGTTTTTATTAGCTTTGCCGCTTATATTAACTCCTCGTTTATATGCGCTTATATGAACTTCAAGATTTCCTGTTTATATGTACTTTATAACTTCCTCCTTTTATTAACTTTTAATCAGAATGAGAATTCCCGCTTTTATTAACTTTATTTGCTTTAAAATAACTTTGAATAACTTTGAGTAACGTTCCGCTTTTATGTACTTTGGCTTGCGTTTATATGAACTTAGATTGTATTAACTTTGAGATTCTCGCTTTTATTAATTTATCTGCTTTTATGCACTTCACTTTTATTAACTTTCCGCTTTTATGTAGTTTAGAATAATTTGAGTAACTTATAATATATAAAAATAATTCTCGTTTATATAGACTTTTCTGAACTTTTTCTTGCTTTTATTAACTTCAAAATTTATTGACTTTAGATCTTAACTAATTACTCACTACTTAACCAATAATTAACCAATAGAACACGATTAATTAACTAATTAGAGAGCGTAGAGAGAGCTGAAAAAACCGACCGCTCACGACGACAGCACGAGTCAGACTGACGAGGAGCCCGATTTTTGCGGCCTTATATAGGTTTTGGGACCTAGTCGCACCTGTTCCTGTCAATCAAAGATCAAAGGTGCCGCTTCCGGTGTAATCAATCAAATTTGACAGGTAATTAATCATTTTGACAGGTGAAAGGTAAAGTTTCTAGGGTTAAATGTAAGTTAAAGTACAAGGTGGTTAAGTTAAGACTGAAATGAAAGCTGAAATTGAATGAAGAAAGACGACTGTAAAATGAATTTTTTTTGTAGAGTGGGCTTTTTGCCTTAGGCCAAGTGGCTTTATTATATGGCCTCAGTCTTTGCCCATTTGCCTTTCGGTCAGGGCCAAAAAAGATGGAAAACTTCTGGAGAAAGTTCTCATTTAAGCTTCCACTTCTATCTTTAATAAGTTCTGGTTGCTGCATTGTTTTGTAAGGTTTTATTAGTTGAAGTTCTCTGTTCTCCTCTTCGCTGGCCTGTTGACAGACTAAAAAGTAGAACACACTCAGGCGTACACACTCGCTACCTAAACTTTTACGCTACTACGCTCATTGACTGAAAACAAGTTTTACTACGCAGACACGTACGTAGGACCACGATTTATTTAACTTGTCATAACTTTAGCTACATTAATCGGACTGAGGTAAACTTAACATAGTTAATTAGAGCAGAAATAGGACTTCAAAATGGTAGCAGGCAACCTCCAAAACTATAAAAATTAATTAATAAAATATAGCTTACAAAGTTAGTCTTCTTTTAGGCCTTAAATAATTCCAGATTTTGTTTTAAAAGTTTGAAGCTTTGTAGCAAGTCTTAAGTTATGGTTTGTGTGGTGTTCTTCATATCATTAGAAAGCTGAGAATGAGGTCTACTTGATTATGTAAAAATTCCCAATCGATTATGTACCTACTGCTGGTAATTAACGTTTATATTTCATTAGCATTTGTGCAAAACCTTTGTATTAACTTTAAGAACTTTAATTCAAAACCTTTGCATTAACTTTGCCATAACTTCAAACCTTTATACTAAGTCCTACGGTAGTGCTGGCTGGAAAGGGTCCTGGATGTAATTAATTGCTTTTTGAAAGAATAAAATAGAGATCTTTAAATGGGGATATCTTTCGATGTACTGGACGGATTTGAATGAAATGAAGACCATCGGATTGCTCTCGATAAGGACTACAAAACTATATCAAACATGGCACAAAACATATTAATTGCTAGTTAGTTTAAACAATGCATATTAGCTCTTCTTTAAAGCTTTCAAATTCTTAGAAAATATTACAACTATTTAAACAATCTTTTTGTTGTCAATCTTGCCTCATGTTTGGTATTATTAAAATCCTCACAACAAGATCTATCTAGCTAACTAAAAATTATCACATAGCTACTTACCTATATCCTGTAATTAACGTTTATATTTTCATTAAACTTCAGCTTGTACCTTTGTACTAACTTTAAAACCTATGCACTAACTTTTGGTCTGGTTTGTAAGGTCTAACTTTTTGACAGCTGGTTGATAGATTCTAGCCTATTTCGCTGACAGCTGGTGTCGTCTTTATAGATTAATGAGCTTCTTAATTGCTTGATTCTTTAAATGGTTATAACTTTAGCTGTACTGTATGGATTTCGATGAAATAAAGACCACTGGATTCGTCTCGTTGAGATCTACAAAACTACACCAAATACGGGCATGCTTCAATAATATTTCGACCAATCGGAAACAGTGAATTTTAAGGGCATAAAAGGAGTATTCAAACAATCAAATAACTAATAAACTTCTTAAAGACGGTCTGCTGTCCTGATCATTGCGTTTTACATCTTACAAGCTTCACAATGAGCCCAAACAAGGACTTCTTACATTGCGTATTCACTGTCTTGATAATCCTAGCCTTCATAATTAGTTTCTTTTTCAATATTTGGCTTTATACAGGCAGTTGCAAGGAGCCACTTCGTTTAGATTACCAAACAGACGGAAGGATACGAATCTCTAAACAAGGGAAATGTGTTTATTACACGGCCCCGGAATTTAACACCATTCTAGACCTGTATTACGAATGCACTATAAGGAAATGTATAACCGCCACAGCAACGCACTGCCCCTTTGTTCACAACTTCCAAATATGTCTTGACGTCAATAAAAGCGTAAAAAGCGCTTACCTTGGACCTATTTATCTTACAAAAAACGAACTCAATGACTTGTATTCCTTGTAACTTTCTTTACTTTAAGCACCCGTTTACCTGTATGGTTTCCGCCCCGACTAAAGCAGGGAAGACTACATTCGTGTCAAAACTTGTTAAAAACGCACATAGACTGATAAGACCTCCCCCGAAAAGGGTTATTTGGTGTTTTACGGAGTGGCAAGCGGCCTACGAAAAAATTAACGCAGAGTTTGTTGAGGGTATACCTGACTTGGAACAGCTTAAAGGGAACACAGACACAATTTTACTAATTCTTGACGACCTAATGGATGAAGTAAAAAAGGATTCTAAACTGGTTCGACTTTTCACCCGGGGATGCCATCACTGGTCCTGCAGTGTCGTACACATCACCCAAGACTTATTTTATGATAAACAAAGAACTAACCGAATAAACTGCCAATACATAGTTTTAATGAAAAATCCAGCAGATAAGCTGACAGCAATGAACCTCGCCCGACAAATGTTTCCGACTAACACAACTTACTTTATGGAATCTTTCAACCACGCAACCTCAAAACCCCACGGTTATCTCTTAATTGACCTCGACCAAGAAACCCCAGAGCAGTACAGGCTTAGGACAGATATTTTCGATCGAACCGGAGTTTACCTACCGAAACCAATAAAAACGCGGAATCAATAAAAACAAAAGAGAATCAATAAAAACACGATAAACAAGAAGCACTGATAGTCAATAAAAACGCAAAATGGCTAAACGATTTGAAAGTAATCTTCCCTGTCTTATACACCTCTGTAACTGTAACAAAAAGGTCAGAGAAGCTATCATTGAAAGCAGTGATCTTAGTTTAATCAGAACGATTCTAGACTGCATTGAGAACGTACTTTCTGGAAACGTTGAACTATCAGAAGCAGACAAACGAGCTCTACGCAAACACGTAAATATATTGCGAACTCTGAGAGATAAGAAAGTAAAACTTAAGGACAAGAAGCAAATTATAGTTCAAAAGGGTGGATTTATTCCCGCTCTCCTCGGTCCGCTTATTGGGATAGTCAGTGGTATTGCAAGTAGCTTTATAAAATAATGGAGTACTCAATCCTAGTAAAACCTGAAGAGTTCGATCAACACCAGGACGTGCTTGAAAAAGATGTAGTAGAAAAGCTAAAAAGCAAAGAATCTGCCGACACAAAGTTGAAAAAGTACCAACAGGCTAATTACAGAAGACGGTTTTTAAATGAAAAGCCCTATAAGTTAGATATAACCACTACGGAACCAAAGCCTCTTCCCGACATTGTCTCCACTCTACCTATAACTCTCCAAAGTAAAGGGAAAAACCTCATTGACTTTGTCCAATCTATTCCAGACTTCAAAGTAAACGAGAAGGGGGAGATAGAGTATAAAGGTAAATCTGAGCCGGGTTCTAGAATATTCGACCTAATTCATGACTTTGTCCGCAATCGTAAAACGGTCTCTCCTGCAAGGGGTTGGGAATTGTTTGCTGAGGCTCTAAGAGAAAGTAATGTTCCGAGGGAATTTATCGGCAATCGCCAACGTTGGGAAGCAATAAAAGGCACTCCTTCGATAACGGACACGGTTGAACGGATACGAAAAGTAAGACAGAGACTTCAGTTTGGAACGGGACGCGAGCAACCTAAAACGAAACGAAGACGAAAACATAAACGTACAAAAGGTGCAAAAGGTAAAGGTGGAAACAAACATTTTAACTTCAGTAAAGCACTAGCAAAACTAAAATGGAAGACCTTCTAACCAAATTATATTACGATCCAACCCAACCCTCAGCGTTTTCCGGGATAAATTCTTTGGCAAAAGCATCAGGGGTTTCTCAGAAACAGGTCAAGGGGTGGCTTGGAAAGCAATATACCTACTCTGTCCACAAACCCATAAAGCGAAATTATCTCCACCTAAGTTACATATTCCATGATATAGATGAGCAGTGGCAAATTGACTTAGCAGACATGGCAAACCTATCTGACCAAAATGACGATTACCACTTTCTACTCACCTGTATAGACGGCTTCAGCAAGTACGCCTGGGTAGAGCCCGTAAAAAGCAAATCGGGGGCTGACATTACTGCGGCGTTCGAGAACATCCTATTTCAAGGACGTAAACCCCAGAAAGTGTTAAGTGACAGAGGGAAAGAATTCCAGAATAAAAAGTTTCAAAATTTACTAAAGTCAAGGGGCATTCGCTACTACACCTGTAATAACCCCGACATAAAATGCAGCATCGTTGAACGGTTTAACAGAACACTGAAGACAAAAATATGGAAGTACTTTACGCGAACAAGGAACTACAGGTACCTAGACGTTCTTCAGAGTTTCGTAAGCGGCTACAATAACTCAAAACATCGCACAATTAAAATGACACCGAGTGAGGCATCGAAGCGTGAGAGTA
>JASAND010013653.1:0-57063 GCA_030248195.1 Trissonchulus latispiculum
TATGTACAACCTGCCTACGAAGACTCATATGTATTTTACATGCGACGAAGGAGCACTTTTTGTTCTTGTTTTCTATTATTTTATATATGTATGCTCATGAAGGTATGTATAGTCAAGCGGGAAAAAAAACCCACTCGCCAATGCGGGAAAAAAACCCACCCCCAGTGTGGGCTTACCAGTATGAGCTATCTAGGATTTTAATAGCCTATCTTGAAGAGCATCCAAAATAACCCTGGAGGGTGTATTATGGTTGCTCCCACTGCTTCCCTGCAAATTTTTTGGGACTTTGAAATTTTTGGAAATTTTGGTCCGACCAAGTGCCGAAATTTGGCAAACTTTGCCGGGCCACCCTGAACTACTGGAAAGACTTAGACCAAAGCGGATTATATGTACCTGTAGGGCATCTGTTGCGCTTCATGATGATATATGTCACACTGCTCTGACCCCTCCGGTGCGACCTGGGGGTGACCTGGAGTTGGCGGGAAAAACCCACGGCGGGAAAAAAAAAAACCCACTTTTCAAAATTAAATTTTTTTTCTAACCATTGACCGGAAAGGTAAAACCAATACATACATTTGTTTAATAGAGCCTATAGATTAAATTGGTAAAGGTTTTACCTGAGTTCGTACTGTTATGGGTGGTCCAGGGGTCTAAATCGGACACGGTGCCATTTCAAGCCAAAATTTCAATTTTGACCAAAAATGCTCATTTTTGCCTTAAAATGGGTCTAGTTTGGCTCTAAATACAAGAAAAACACGTTTTCTACACGATAGGATGCTTAAACTGCCGAAAATAAACAATTTTAAAAAATTTTCAAAATTTGCCTATGTTTATGTGTTAAAGATACAACATTTTCAAATGACCATATGACCTCAATTTTAATACAAAAACTAATATATTTTGATGCAGTTGTACTAAAAACAACCCGCTCTTTCATTTGGAATGGTTAGAAATGCTCCTGGCAGCTTGCCAAAAATTTTTTGGGGTGGGTTTTTTTTCCCGCATATGGGTTTTTTTTCCCGCATTGGGTTTTTTTCCCGCCAGTTTGGGACAATTTTTCTCGCTAACGGCACACCCTACAGAGGTGTTCTATAGCTCATAAGAAAGCTTACGACTAGGCCTAGCTACCTGTATAATCAGCATTTCGATATGTCAAACCATTAAAAAGTTCTGGCCAAAAATCTGAAAAGTGGGTTTTTTTTCCCGCTTGACTATATAGATATCTTTCAACAGTAGCAAGCAAGCCAACCACAGCACTCCACAACCACTTTGAGCATGCAGTTCTATGACAAATGTTGCTCAGCTCGCTCAGGGCTTTCATTTGGTACCAAATTTGACCACTTTTGAAAAATTTCATTTTTGACCGAAAATCGCCTAAGTCCCCACCCCACCCCACCACAGCACTCTACAGCCACTTTGAGCATGCAGTTCTATGACAAAAGTTGCTCAGCTAGCTTAGGGCTTTCATTTGGTATCAAATTTGACCACCTTTAAAAAATTTGCTTATGTACAACCTGCCTACGAAGACTCATATGTATTTTACATGCGACGAAGGAGCACTTTTTGTTCTTGTGCATCAGGGTGTTTATAAGGTTTTTCCGAAAGATTATTTGCAAAAATGAGCCAATAATAGTACGTAATTGTGCATACGTATTTTCCATGTTCAACGCAAAAAGTTTTCATAAGTGCCAGGGTCTAGGCTGAAAATAGCCATTTTTGCGAAAAAGTCTCAGGCGCAATCGGAAAGTTTTTGAAAAGTTGTTAACTTTGGACGAAAGTTTGGGCACCAAAAATCCCGGGGTGAAGCAGACATCCGGGGGGGGGGGGTTGTGTGCGATGTAGGTGGGCCAGTCCCCTGTAAAAATACCCTGATGCGTTACTATCAACTAAAATAAATAAATCACGTCCTTGGGGTTCTTTGCTGGAGGTGGGAAATTTTCGGGTTCTGCAACCATGGTTCGAATTTCTCTACTTTTTTAGTGAGAGGGGGGTGGGGTTCCCACTTTTCGGTTGCCCCCTCAACTTTTTGGTTCGCCCTCCACGTTTCGGAGCCTCCCCACTTTTTGGCAAGCCCCCGTCCACTTTTTTGGGGGTCGCCCAAAAGTGTAGAAAATTTGGGTTTTTGAGGTCGAATTGTAAAAAAATTTTTCAGTTTTTAGCTAATTTATAGACTTAAAGTTCATTTTAAGCTTAAAAACAGCGATGTTTTGCGTTTTTACCTTAAATCTGCAAATTTTTCGTTAAACATTTAGGAATATTTATACCCCTGGCTACGCGCCTGACTGTATATAAGGCACAATTAACGCATATATACGGACGGCGCATGCACTTGCCAACAGGCAGGGGCTGGATTTTACCATGGGGTTTTTTACTTGGGGGGGGACGGCGCCCCCCCCCCCACTTTTTGGGTTCCCCTCCACTCGACCTCTTTCCCCCACTTTTTTGGGTTCCCCTCCCCCATTCACCCTGAAATTTTTTGGTCAAAAATCGTCTATATACTTTTGGTGCCAAAACTTAATTTTTGAGCACTTTTAAGCTTAGTTATAGCAGTATACAGTACATTTCATGAAATCCATGACTGGTGGCGTAATTTCCAAATTGGCGAAAACAGCAAAATGTCGCGAAGTATTAGCTATTTTCGCCAAAGTTGGCGAAAACTTCGAACAAAGTTAGCGAAAAAACAAGAATTGTCGCCGATTAAACAAGACTTTTCGCCAATGTTGGCGAAAATTGCCGTCACTTCGCGATATTTCGCCAATTTGGAAATTACGCCACCAGTCCTGGATTTCATGAAATGTACTGTATGTACAAAACAGGCTTTTTATACTGTATTTTTGGCATTTGTAGACCATTTTATTTCCCCCTCACTTTTGGACCTCCCCCCACTAGTGGGGGGGTCCGGGCGCTCCCCCCCCCACAGATTTTTGCCTAAAAAAACCCAGTTACCCTCGCCCATTCTGTTTTCCCAGAAATCCTTTGAAAAAGTATATATTCTGATCTCCATGTACGTATATACGGAAACAGTTGAGTTCCTTCAAATTTCACCAATCCGCACACGTAGCGCGACCCTCCCCCCTGTAGGCGTACGTCCATCTGTTTTCCGAGAAATCCTGAGGAAACGGATTCTTATCCACTTTGGTACACAAACAAACTTTCTAGAAACAGGTAATGTAACTCCGTACAAATGGCAAAAATGCTCTAAAAGTGCATACAATATATACATAATATTTAGTTTCTTGATTTGCAATTTAACAATTTACAAATTGTTTTTACGACAGTTTATTCATTTTATTTAATGGTGCATGAAAAAGCGCTACAGCGGAATAATGGATGAAACTAGTGGTAAAAATGCCCTAAACGGGCATGCATGGGCTAGATTAGGGAAAGAAGGGAAGCCGGAAAATGCCAATAGACTTGACAATCGGCGCAGATAATGATAGAAACGATTCCGCGCCGAATAGGGAATGCGGTCGTCGCTGAAAATGATAGAAGCTAGATTCAGCCCCGAATAGGGAATGCAGTCTGCGCTGAAAATGATAGAAACTAGATTAAGCGCCGAATAGGGAATGCAGTCCAGTAACGTGGAACAGGCAATTCCACCGTTCATCCTATTCGCCTGAATTGCGATATGTGGATCCGAACGGTTGACTTCTCGGTCAGTTTTATCTTCCATAACGAACGGTGATTAAATGTTACTGTCTTTGTTAGGTTTACAGCTATATACGTACAGAAGCTGCGCAGATTTCATGCGCAAATTGTAGAGCACATCTTTTTCATTTTTTCCACCCCATCGGAAAAAACGGAAAAACCTTTTTTTCCAGTTCTTTTTTCCGCGCCCATCCCTTCCATATAGGGCTGTACATGGCCTCTCAAAACTTTGTCCATAGGGGTTTTCTGGTGCGCCCAGCTCATTCCCGTTTTCTGTTTTGCCGTCCGACCCACTCATCTTGCTGGGCTGGTTCCACTTTCCCGTCTGGAGGGTCAAGTCGGGTAGGGGATCAAGTGGTCAAAAATGTATATATATATATAATTTTTTAAAAGTAGTCAAATTTGGTATCAAGTGAATGCCCTAAGTGAGCTGAGCAACTTTTGTCATAGAACTACGTATGCAAAGTGGCTGTAGAGTAGGGTTGGTTTTTTTCCGGAAAAAAAAAGATTGCCGGAAAAAACCTTTTTCCAAACCTTTTTTCCGGTTTTTTTCCATTTTTTTCCATTCTTTTCCTTTTTTTCCGGTCACTCCAAAATTACACAATGTGCTAAAAGTTGCGTTATTTCATGTTTTTGCATGCACAGAAGCAGTTTTCACGATATTTAGTAGCCCCACAGGGGTAATGCAATAGCACAAGCGCTTAGAAAGGTTCCAGTATTGATTATAGGAATCAAATATTTTCAGCGGGTGATGCTGTAAAGCAAAGGACAGGTGACTTCTGTATAGCTTGGCGGTTATACTAGACCTAGTTTGTGGTTTTCGTAGGTAACGCGCTTCGTTAAGTATATAAACAATTACAGATATTTTAGCAGTTTTGGTTGAACAGTCCACTGTTAGGTTATCGAAGTATTAACTCTACCTGAGTTATGCAATCATTTTCACATTCCAATTCCAAAGGAAAAAATGTCAAATCCCAAAATTAGCTTAAATTCATGAATATCGTATTCTTACCTCATTAAACACTATTTTTGATAGTTTCTTAATGTTCTGAGGTCATAAATTAACTTTCAGAACATGTCCCGCATATTTTTCCATTTTTTTCCGATGCGTCAAAAAACCCAAATACAATTTCGTCAGATTTAACATACGCCCACCTACTATGACCCACGGAAAAGGTTGTAAATAGTGTGAAATTGCTGGAAAAACTCAGAAAACATGATATTTCATTGTAAAAATCGTCAAAATAACGTTAGGAATATTTTCCATTTTTTTCCACCCCATCGGAAAAAAACGGAAAAAACCTTTTTTTCCGCGCCCATCCCTACTGTAGAGTGCTGTGGTGGGGGGGGGGGGGGGTGGAGACGTAGGCGTTTTTGGGTCAAAATTAAAATTTTTCAAATGTGGTCAAATTTGGTATCAAATGAAAGCCCTAAGTGAGCTGAGCAACTTTTGTCATAGAGGCGCGTACCTAAAGTGGCCGTAGCATGCGGTGGTAGGGTGGGGACTTGGGCGATTTGGGGTCAAAAATTTTTCAAAAGTGGTCAAATTTGGTATAAAATGAAAGCCCCAAATGAATTGAGCAACTTTTGTCAGAGAACTGCATATATATATATCCAAAGTGGCTGTAGAGTGCTGGGGCGGGGTGGGGACTTAGCGATTTTGTTTCAAAAACAAATTTTTTCAATAGCAGTCAGATTTGGTGTCAAATGAAAGCCCGAAGCGAACTGATCAACTTTCCCCATAGAACCCACCAAAACTGGGTGTGTCGGATTTGTGTATTTACTTTCTCAACCGGAATTTAAAGGATAGACATAAGCCCAACAAACATATTATCCCCTTTTGTGCGGAGCCTTTTTGTTACTTGTATATATATTCGTGAGTATATAGTTTCTTGCATATTAATCGACTCGCTTTTTATGCTTTACCGTGTATATATGCAATTATTTTTGTTCAGATTTGGGCGTTGAAGAAGATACTGATTCCGAGCCCATCCCACTGCAAAATGTCAATGCTGCCATACTGAGAAAGGTAGGCTCAACCGTCTAGCTAGGGGTAAGGCGAATGGATCAAGCCCCCTTCCCCTGACGGAGGCTAAAGAAATTTTAAAGGTGGTCTCATATATAGTGAACGTGAACGCCCATAGAAGCTTGTCAAAGCACCCAGTTGTAGCAGACCGTTTTAACGGTTTAAAATCACGCCTGTACGGATTCATGCTCAGGAATTCGTACAGACGCTTACGCACGTGTGCTTGCAACAACAACCATGCCGTGCCGTGGCGACCGAATACGCTTTTGACGGTTCGATGTTCCAATCTCCACTGCTACAAGACTTTCACAAAACCCCTTGAGCCATTGACTGAGCACATAACGGTTCGCAGTGGGAGGGAAGGTAACAGGAGTCTATTTTCTGGCGTAATGCCTGATGAAAGGATGTCTCCATTCCACAGATGTAGTCAACATTTTAGTTGTTTCGTGGCTTGCTTCGGGCTGTGAATCTGGAGATAAGCATCGGCACCCTATTAACTTCTGCATGTTGGACCTCTTTACAGTAGTTAGACTCAAGATTGCCTTCGCGAAGATGTTAGCGAAGTTCGCAAGCTTTTTTCGAAATTCGTTAAGGTTTTTGTGAAGTTCATTCAAACTTGGCTAAAATCTTGGCGAAATTAGCTACACTACCTGTAGCGAAAAAATTACTGTCAATGTTTCGTGGATATTATGGAGAAAGCTGTGGGTATTTGTCCTTTTTATTTCTGTCCTTCATTTTATCTTATCTTTGAATTGCGACGGAAGGCCCCCAAGATTCGTCCCTTGTTTATTTAGCGAACCTAAAGTTTTGGGTAAATCTTGAGACTAAACTAGCTTGTATAAATTTTCTGTCAATGTTTGGTGGATGTAGAAAAAGCTGTGGTTTCTGTCCTTCTTGTATTTCCTCAATTTTATTGTATCTTTGAATTAGGGATGCACCGGGGCTTGGCCCAGGCCCCGGTCTTGACCGAGGCCAAAAATCAGCGAAATTTTGTAAATTTTTGACATTTTTGACCAAAATTTTAAAATTTCGAAATTCAAAAATAGGTCTAAGTGTAACAAATTGTTTGTTTTCTCACCGATTTTAATGAAAACAACAATGGTAACGTTTGTATACCAGAAATTATTGTAAAATTTGAATTTTTAAAAAATTTTTGTAAATTTTCATTTTGAGCCCTCAAGTTGAAATCGGCTGGCATTCCCTGGGGAGGTGTGCTCCAGGTCTTGGATCCTCTGTGTGCACCAGAGGGAGGGGCGGACGAGTCATGAATTGTATACATATATGACTATGTGTGAATCTTTTGTTTTAAAGGATAACTTTTGCTGTTAAAGGTGGCGGTGCTGCTGTGGTTAGGAAAAGTTTTTGAAAATGGCTCGTTTTATTTAGACTGTGGCACTTCTTAGTTTGGACAAAAAATTTTGCAAACGCTTGGTTCAGCACAAAAAATAAGCGCAGTCGATTTCTGGGACATTCGACCGTGCTACATACCTGTCCTTCCGGACAACCTTCAAAAATCGATTTGGCTTAAACTTTCAAGACTTGTAGCGACCCAGATTAAAAGGAAAACCTCCAAATATTAGAGCTCAACTCCGCATATTCAGTGAGTTACAGCAAAATTAGTGATTTTCGACTCTGTCACTGACCTCGCCGCTTGACTTCAGTTAAAATTGTGTGCAGGCCGACAGAGTAAAGTCAGGCAGGTCAAACTTTAATATTACAGGCGCCATATATATATGTCCACCTATCCCTGTAAATTTGAGCTTTCTAGCATTCATATTCGGCAGTTTGCAGCTATCAGAACTTCGCTTAAGCCTCCATTATCAGTAATCACATCTACACATTTTTTGACCTAGCAACCTTAATGCCTTAGTACGACGCAATTTTTTCTACGACGCAATCTATTTGTCTACGCTACCATTGTCTATGGAAAACTGAGCAAATCCTTGACCCACTTTTGAGATATGGCCATTCAAAGTTCGAAAAATCGATCGGCTACGATGGGCCAAAGTTGCCATAATCGCTGCTTTGGCTGAAAATCGAAGATTTTTCTAACTTTGAGTGGCCATATCTCAAAAGTGGGTCTGGGATTTTGCTCATTTTTTCATAGACAATGGTAGCGTATAGATAAATAACATTTATAAAAATTGCGTCGTACTAAGGCATAATAAGGTTGCTAGGTCAAAAAATGTGGAGATGCGCTTACTGATGGAGGCTTAAGGTGGTGCTATCCTTTTGTGCAGTGCTTTTGTGGTGATTTTTTTGAAACGCTATAACTTTCGCAATTTTGGGAGTTGCAAAGAGCTTTATACATCATTTTAAAGCTTATTATCTGTACATTCACATGAGCTTACAGAACTGGCAAAATTAGCAAAAAAATAGCAGAAATTTTCTGACAAGCTGACATCTAACAGGATGAATATAGACCAAAAGTTTTTGAACATCGATTTCTCAAAACTGAAGAATCGGCCAAAAGTTCTTTTTGTGCCACGATATGAAGGACATATGGGCCGAGGGACGTTTTTTTGGATTTGGCTCAGCAGGTCTTAACGTTCGAGAAAGTCGGCCAAATGCACAGTAACACGAAATTTCGCAACTTCGCATTGAGTTTTCTTGCTACTCAATATGTTTTAGCCCAAACCCAGAAAAACGTCCCTCCGCAGAAGTGCGAATTTTGATTCTGCCGAAAATCTCCGGAATCCGTCGATTAGTTTTTGAGAAATCGATGTTCGAAACAAAATAATCGCAGTTTTGCCAAAATGGTTTTTCGGCCAAATCTCTAGCTGAAAGCAAGAAAGTCCGGCTAATAGGCATTCATAAAATGTGCATTTGGACGATGTATCGATAGAGTTTAACTAAGCCAATTTTGTCCTTAACATGTGGCAGTAATTTTGAAAAAACTGATTTCCTCGAAAATGGCCATTTTTTGACCCTAAAAACAGTTTTTTGCTTATACTGACTTAACCACTGGAGATAGCTCAAAGGTAGTAAGAGCAAAAATGTTCATTTTCGAGTCCTCTTTCCAGCCATACCAACCAATCCCGTGTCTTGTCTACCTACTGGGAGCTTAAGGCCAAAAACAAAAACTTTCTTATCTTTTGGCCTAAGAATACGGGACTGGTCCTAAAATGTTAAAGAGCACGAAAATAGGTTATTTCGTAAGTTGTAGCCCTTTGCGTAAAGGATTAAAGCCGTAGGAGTCAAAAATACCCGAAAGGAAACCAGCACCTTAAGCGAAGTTCTGATAGCTGACCTATCTGGCTTTACTCTGTCGGCCTGCACACAATTTTAATTGTTGAAGTCACACGGCGACATCAGTGACTGAGTCGAAAATCACTAATTTTGCTGTAACTCACTGAATATGCGGCGTTCAGCTCTAATATTTGGAGGTTTTCCTTTTACTCCGGGTCGCTACAAGTGCTGAAAGTTTGGGCCAAATCGATTTTTGAAGGTTGTCGACCCTACCAGAAATGGGCTCATGTATACATGAGAGGGAATCCTTGAAAATTGAGGTGTCCATGTAGGTACCGCCGATTGGGGAATCATCCCAAAAAGGGCCACCCCCACTATGGTTAATCTCTTACTTATTATCATCGAATCTCTATGTCTAATTCAAGAAGGAATTACTTTTCCATGCACGTGCGACATGCGTTACAACATAACTTTCAATATTTTTCCCTTGTATTTTATATTGGTGTGTTGGTAGCTGTTTCTGGCATACTCAATACTCGTAACTTGGACATGTCTCACATTTGAGGTAATCCAATGGTGTTCTTATCACAAAGACGATCCTCCACCTTTGGAAGAAGATGAAAATAAGGAGAAACGGACTGACGATATCCCGCAGTGGGATCAGGAATTTTTGAAGGTGGACCAGGGTACCCTATTTGAGCTCATCCTGGTATGTTTGTTGTTGAAAGATTTTTTAAAGGCTTTGTATTGTCCCCGAAAGGTGACAATTTGAGAGCGTTAACTTCACACAGACACGTCTACAGAGATTGGATCACACTTGAAATGGCCATTTAAAGTGTAAAATAACTTGGGTTTTCAACAAATCAAGACCTAGCGATTACAAAAACCAGAACTTGATTCTGGTTAGTCAAATTTTCCCTTCGTGTATAGAATATATACTTAGCTTCGTACAGCTCACGCTGAAAGCTTTTAAGGACCTCGCACAATTAAGAAATCTGTGGGCCAATTTAATTTCAAGTTTGGTCTCCCGCGGCCTCCTATTTTGCCCAAAGAACCGTGGTTGTGTACGAAACGAATACATGATATCAAGGAAGTCCCCCCTAAGCAAAATTGGTAAATTCAACAGCACACTGCTGACGAATGACACAATCTTACAGCTTAAGCCGCACATCATTGGAAAGCTGAGATCGTGCTCTTTCTAATGCTGTAAGCAATTTTGATGTAACTTTTCGCTATAAACTTTTATTTCGAAAAGTCTTCCAAAAATTGTCGTTTTGCTCAATTTTAGCTACACTTTGACAAGTAAAACTTTGTAGGTGTAAGCTACAGTAAAATAGCTTACAGCATTGGAAAGAGTACGTTCTCTGCTTTCCAATGATGTGCAGCTTAAGATCTAAGGTTTTGTCAGTCGTCAGCAATATGCTGTTGAAGTTGACCAACTTTGCTTAGGGGGGGACTTCCTTGATATGATCCAGTTTATGAAAACAACGTGCTACATCCTGAGTTTCAGTGTGAAGGAAATCAGCGTGGGAGTTGTAGGTTGGAACAAGAAGTGGTATTTGTTGATGCTGATTTTAAACTCACAAAACCATATTGATGCTATTTGTTTGTTTTCTAGGCGGCTAACTATCTGGATATCAAAGGTCTCCTGGATGTTACTTGTAAGACTGTGGCCAATATGATTAAGGGTAAAACTCCTGAAGAAATTCGGCGTACTTTCAACATCAAGAATGACTTTACTCCCGAAGAAGAGGAGCAGGTGGGTGTCTAGAAAGAATTTTATTTAAAGTTATGAGGAATTTATGTTAAACCTTACAGTTTTAAATCGAGCAAGTTTACATAACAACTGTAGGACAGTTTTTTTGCATATATATAAATTATTGTTCATAAATAAGTACGTACGTTTATCGGTTTATGTTTTATACTTTTAATTTCAGATTCGAAAGGAGAATGCTTGGTGTGAAGACTAAAGACTACTTGTTCTTTTGACGACTTTTGTTTTTCTTATTTCTTCTATTACATACATACGTACGTACCCATTGTATTTCCGGCTTTTATCGTTTATTAAAACGAAGGAATCTTTGTTGTATCTGTTTCTTTACAACCTTTTTGAGGTTGTTCTTTGATTAAAACGTGGAGGACGCTGATTGGCCAAGAAGATGATAGTAGCCTCTGATTTTTTGTCTCTCCGTTTCCTTCTCTTAGAGTGTTTCCTGATTGTCGGTATGAATGTGTATACAGTCACAGTCAGTCCATATATAATTGTTTTGTTCGTTACCATTTTTGAACCTCACCTTTGTGTAAGAAGCCTTTTGTATCCTGTTGTTTTGTTCGTTGGTTACAACAGCTGTAAATTACACTTGCTATAAGTTTAGTTCTATTCAATTCAATTGTCTGTGGTAGAGTGGTTGCGTTGTACATACCTATGTAGTCCGTTGTTGTTTTGGTTTATCTTACGAGTACTATATTTGTATTGTCACGTCGTCCTGTTTTGTTACTGCGTGCTACTACCGCTATGCTACAATTTCCGACAGCGTAGAAATGTAAAAATTACATTTGAAACTCAAAAATTGTCATTATCTTAGCATCGTTTCAGGTATTTCAGTTTAGCTTCAAATTGCTTTTGTGCTTGTCTTCAGCGACTACATGGTGTGGTATATATACGACTAATAGTATAGTGACTCAAGTGCTCTTGTTGACTTGTGAGTGAAGTGGTACATACTGTTACTTCTGTAATCTTTGCTTTACGTTTAAAACATGCATCTACACTGCCTCACGTTTTACCTAAAAATTACTAGGGTTAACATAGCAACGAAAAAGAATCCTTCCTGAGTGTTGGAAAAACGGAATATTTCGTGGTAAACTAGTGGCTGCAATACGATATTGAAATTTAACTTTCTTTGATTTTAGATGATTTTCCTTTAATTCTCTGTCATATTTCCTGCTATATTTGTTTTCTGCTATTTTTTATCTGTACTTTTAAAGCACAGGTAATATCAGATATTGTTAAACTCATCCCAAAATGGTTGTCATTTTCTCGAAGAAGTGTCCTCGTTCTTCTATGTACGACTTCTAGAAAAGTGTTGTAATAATCAAACGCTTTTCACATAAGTTCTCCATGTTGCATTTTTTATTGGATGACTGAATTGCGGTTAGTGTCAGTAATTCTAAAAACAGTTTGTTGCTAAATTAGATACCTTGTTATTCGCAGATGTGTCATAAATATCAATGTCTGGTCATTTTAAAGTGATGGGTGGGTTGTGGGGACATAAACAGCATATATATACGTATATGAGTGCAAACGCTACCTTTGAGCAAAATAGAATGAATTGGTTTTCAATACTATTGCCTACCCAGAGTGCTGACTTCAGATGTGCGAACAAAAGATTCTGCATGAAAATGGCGCAGTGAATGTTTCCAAATTCTGGGGCACAATGCTAAGGATAATTGAATTTGAAATGGTTGAAAAGCATGACAGTAGATGCCATAAAACTGATTGAAGTCCTGAAAATTCTTCTCAAATGCTCCTCTTTACTTTTAGTACGTTATCTACTTAGTTTATACCTTGCGCTTTCGCAGTCTCCTCAAATTTTAAAAAAGCTAAATTCTTTCAAAATTCATAATCTTTTCGCCGCACAATTTGTGTTTTAGCGGTAGTAGTTTTTGAATCGTACGGATATTTGTAACAAATGGCAATCATTCGCTACAAGAGGCAGGGGGAAAGGTCGGCAAAATCTGGAACTTTTTCCTTGAAAAACAAACCGTATAATGTTTGCGAACCCGCATTTTTGTATTCGCTGTTGTTTTGTATACAGTTTGCAAGTTGTCTAAAAGGTGGAAGGCGAATAGTCTTGACTTTCTACATGTTTGTGTGTGTATAACATACTAGCTTTTGTGCTTTTGCTTTTCCAAGGCTCAAAATTGTCCGTTTTGATATCTGCTTAAATTTTCTGTGACAGAGTTTATTAAGTTCGTTGGGAGGAGCAGGGCGTGTCTGTCATTACCTTATTCAGAAACGGAGTTCATTAAATTTTAAATGTGTGATTTATTACTAGGATTAGTAGTGAAGAGATCGAACTGCACCATTTTGTTGACATTTTATTAAAAAGTAGGCTGATTTTGGCTAAATCGACATCCTTCTTTCATGTGGGTAGCTGGAGAATTCTAAATGGTGTCGGTTGCTATCCAAATGACTAGGTTCATAGCACAAAGTGCAAAAATTGGAATCTAAAGCTGTATAATACTGTCTTTTTATGTCGCGTATGTTTAGCAACTTGTTTCTTTGCTTCATTAAAGTTGTGTTGCTTTTGAATTGCTAGCTTGTTGTAGGGTAGTGGTTGGAGGGGCCAATTTTATCGGCGCCATTAATTTATGTACTTTATTAACATGGCAATCTTTATCCATGTATTAGAATTTTTAATCCACAACAAGTTCTGCCCGGTTTGTGCTGGGTACGTTTTCCGCAATTATTTTAAAATGTTATAAGTTATGAATTTGTCTTGGGTTAGATGGCTGCATTTCGTTCATTTCACAAGTTGTGGGGAAAATGCTGGACAACGTATATAATATAATTTTAAAACCTAACGTAAAATCCCACAAAACCCAACCCTGTTACGTAGACAATTTTTTCTCAAATGGCGGTTTTGGACAAAAGTAAATTCTTCCAAAGGCGCAAGTCGCTGAGGGCGTATTCAGAAAGCCACGGTAGCATTTTAGGGTTACCAATGGTTAAACCAGTTGGTTAACCGCTACATTCGAATTCATAAAATGTTTTAGCCAGTGGTATTATGCTACCAGTAGTAAGGAAATTTGCAATCATGGCTAGCGGTGCTCTGCAGTGAAAATTTAGTTAAAAATCGGGAATATGGTCTACTCCAGCTAGTTCTACAGCAATTGTAATAGCACAGCAGCTTATATATAAATAATTAATCCTTCTTAGAACTTTGAACTTGTCTTATCTCGATTACCCCCCCCCCAGCTCCACCACTCAAAATCCTTAAAACGTGACCAACTGAGCTAGAATTTGGTGTGGTTATGTTTTCGACCACGTTGAGTTCAAATATCGCAAATTTTTTCGATTTCGCGAAATTGTATTCTTCAAAATTTTTTGTCTTCGATTTTGCTGAAAAGGTGTTTATAGGGGTTTTCGGGGTCGTACAGCACGAATCTGAAGTCCGTTTTTCGAGTCACCTTTTCGTTAGCTCAGTATATATAAGCTTACATCTTAAGCTTAATTCTTTAGCTTATACTGAGTTTATAAAAAGCTGAATCGAAAAAACGACTTAAGATTCGTGTTCTACGACCCCGAAAACCGCTATAAACATCTTTTCAGCAAAATCGAAGACAAAAAATTTTTCGGTTTCCCTTGTTAGTGTTGTGCATTGGCCGGTGCGGCCAATGGCTGGCCAATGGCCGGCCATTGGCCGGCCAAGCCATTGGTCGTTGGCCGAGAAAATCTCGGCCAGTTGGCTTGGCCGGCCATTGGCCGTTGGCCGGCCAACGGCCAATGGCCAACGGCCAATTGGCTGGCCGTTGGCCGTTGGCCGATGGCCGGCCAATGGCCGTTGGCCGGCCAACGGCCAATGGCCAATTGGCTGGCCGTTGGCCGTTGGCTGGCCAATGGCCGAGTGCTGGCCAAGCTCAAATTTACTGATCTTGTGAGTTAACTGAGTTGAAAAATTTAATTTTGCTGCATAATATCGTAAACATGTTGCTGTATAAACGTTACATTAGACACAGTACCACAGATTTTCACTATGATGTTGACAATTTTAATCGTTATTAGCGTTATTTTACAATTAAATTGCTAATTGCATGCAAATTTTAAGTGTGCTAACAACATGGCGGTGAACGTTTCATCACTTTATTGCGGTCCTCCAGCAAAATTAAAACAGAGCTATAGCTTGTTGGAGCTACATGTTTGGAAAAACTATTTTACAAATATTGTAAATTGTAAATTGTACTATTGAAATGAAGTTTAATTAAGTTGACGCCTAATTAAGCACGGTAGACGAATAAAAATAGTAAATTCCAGCTCGCCAACGTTGACAAATAGCTAAAGAACGGCCAATAGCTTATGGCCAAGAAACAGCCAACGGCCAACGAGCGGCCAACGGCCAACCAGTTGGCCGTTGGCCATTGGCCGTTGGCCGGCCAACGGCCAATGGCCAACGGCCAATTGGCTGGCCGTTGGCCGTTGGCCAATGGCCGGCCAACGGCCAACGGCCAATTGGCTGGCCAACTTCAAACTCCGGCCAAGCCAAGCCAAGCCAACCATGGAAATTTTCGGCCAATCCCAATCCCTTGTTCGCTTGTTTGATCGAAAAATCTAATTTCGCGAAATCGAAAAATTTTGCGATATTTGAGCTCAGCGTGGTCGAAAACATATCCACACCAAATTTTAGCTCATCTGGTCAAGTTTTAAGAATTTTGAGTGGTGGGGGGTAATCGAGATAAGACCCCTTTGAACATTCGTACAAATATTTGACTACTCGAAAACATAGCTAGTAGTTGTTGACAGTATCTGGTCGAGGTTAGAATCATGCCAAAAGAACAAGTCTTCTGCGCACCTCCTCAAATTCTGCCAGCGGATATTATAAACTCGAAGAAATCTCAATATGGTAACCTTGAAGTTTTGTTTATATATACTGAAGCTAATCTGTGTAAAATTAGCAAAATATTAAAAGCAGGTGCCCATTTTTATAGGATTGTTTCAGTAGCCGAATCTAGTTTCAATTTCAGTCGGTGGTACGAAATAATGTCAGTTTCAAGTTTCAGTTCTCTTCTCGAAATTAATGTTGTTGACCGGCACGCAAGCGATTAGAAAGTGTGTACTTGGAATACACAGCATACTTTCTAGTGTTTCACTATATGCTATATATTATTGGCTCATATAAATACGTTATATACCCATTGTGTTTGGTCTTATATCTGCATATAAATACGTTATGCATATAAATACGTTATGAACCTTCTAGTGGAGAAATACAAAAATATAACCCAACGGCACTGTCAATAGGCAAAGCGAGGTTAGTGTACTGACAATGGCGCTAATTTAAAAATACTTATTTTGGTTAACTACTATATGAATGCATTCGAACACATTTAAAAATACGAAATCAACAAAAAAGTTATAAAAATTCTAAAATTTCTGTGTTTTCATGGGAAACCAACGTTACTCAGAAGTATTCTATTTCTGATTTTGCAGAAACTGTACTTAGGGGTTGTCTGTCTACCCCGCCAAACACGAACCTGAAGCTCATTTTTCAAGTCAGCTCTTGGTTAGCTCAGCATAAACTAAAAAAGGTTCTAAGTTTTAGGTGTAATCTGTAATGTAGTAAGAAAGTTAAAAACACACACCATAGTCTTATATTCTGCGGTGGTCGTCGAAACCAGATATATATGCAAAACCTTCAGCAGATTTTATTTTTTAAGATTTAAAGTTTTTTAAAAATTCAAGAAATCCAAAAATTTTCACCAATCAATCCAAATGTTTTGGAATGCAATCATTCAGAATTTGGGCTAATTTGTCAAACTTTGAGAAAAGTAATTTTAATAAAGATACAAAGTTATAGTTTACTTTAAAAATTTGGGAGACGGGCGATATTGTTTACTTAATTTAGTTGTTTTTGTTAGCTCAAGATATACAAATATTCGGTATTTTGCTGAACATGTGTAAATTTTTAATTATTGTTAAGTACATAATATCTTGTTCTATACGTTAATTTTATTCGCTTACACTAGCAGTCTCAATTTAAGACCGAATTGTCAGTTTAGGCTGATATAGTTTTTTACATTTAGCCCAAATTTTAAATGAATGCATTCTAAAACATTTGGATTGATTGACGAAAATTTTTGAATTTTTAAAAAACTTGAGACGTTAAGTTTTCCGAGGAAAGAAAAATTTGTTGAAAGCTGCAAGTTTAGCATGTGGTTTTGACAACCGCACCGCAGACGACTATATTAATAATATTAATACAGATTTTAAAGTTTTGCTACCTTTTGTAATGTTGTTTAAAATGTGTTCCAATGCATTTATATAGGATTGATTTAACCAAAATAAGTATTTTTGCTTAAAAATTAGCATCATTATGCTAAGCTCCCTTTGCCAATTAGCACTGCCGTGTCGTTACTTTTTTAAATTTCTCCACTAGAAGGTTCATAACGTATTTATATGCAGCATATAATACCATACACAATGGGTAAATAATGTATTTATATGAGCCAACAATTGCATATAATGAAACACTAGAAGGTAGGGTTGTGAATTGTAAAAAAGTAAAAATGTTAAAAAAAACATTTTTACAGTTATTAACAGTAGCAAAATTTCGGACTTTTTAACAGGTTTTTTTACACTTTTTAACACCACTTTTTTACACTTTTTAACACTAGATTTTTTACATATTTTTAACATTTTTAACACTACTTTTCGGAATTTTTTTACACTTTTTACATTTTTTACAGTTTTTTTACACTTTTTCACAGCTATACATATACCACCGATTGTGAAAATAGTGTTTCAAGTATCGTATACATTGCAGACAGGTTTTGTTTCATTACGTACATTAAAAGTAGTTTATTTCAACAAGCAAAAATGACATTCAAAGTAAGGACGGTGGTTAGACCCTGTTGAGGATTTTTTGGGAATTCATTTTTGATTAGTAAGTGGCCGACTGTAACTCGGTTGCAATTGAATTTCGTGCCAGATAACCTGCTCAGAGTCAGAGGATTGTTTCCTTTCATTGAAAATTTACAAATCCTGCAAGATGGGTTCAGTGAACATCTCAGTCAAAAAATTTAACAAAATGTCCAATTAATTCTAAGCCATAATGGAACAATATTTCAGAATGAAAATTTCACAGTCAGAATAATCTCTGAAATCTAAAACACCAGACTCTGACAAATTTTTCAAAACCGAACATTCTCGTTACATGAAAATATTGAAATTTGAAATAGAAATTTTTAAAAATTCGGAAATCAAATAATTTGAAAATGCTCTTGATCTTCTGATCTCACTAATGCAAATAACCTAAATGGCACTTTGTGTATGTTTGTTTTGCTAAATCTGCCGTCACTTTATATATATATATAAGTGCAAAAAGAAAGCATGAATAGTTTCTGGAGGATTGCGAGCAATTAACAAAATTCTTGGTCAATTATCAAAATAAATAATAGCCATAGAGGCTGTGGCCTGCAGTATTAAATGCTTAAATTAATCCTTTCTGACATTTGACTAACACGTCAAACATTACTGTGATGCAGAGGAAATGAATTTGGCATCGAAACATTTTTTACAGATTTTTTACACTTTTAACACTTTTTTTACACTTTTTAACACTTTTTTTAACACTGTTAAAAAACAGGTGTAAAAAATTAATTACTTTTTTACATGTAAATTAACAACCCTACTAGAAAGTATGCTGCGTATTCCAAGTACACACTTTCTAAGCGCTTGCGTATTTACGCTACACATTTTAGAATGCGTATTCCAGTTACACAAATTAGAAATATGCGACCGGCCAGGTGGAAAACGGCCAGCCGGCGGCCGGCCGTTGACCGGCCGGCCAAGAGGTGCACTCGGCCGGCCGGCCGGCCAAGTGGTGCACTCGGCCGGCCGGCCGCGCTTATATTTCAGCGGTTTATCAAAATTTTCTCATGAAATCGATTTTAAGTTGTGCTGATAAATTTTCATATCTTGATTTCTTATTCTGGCACTCATGGGTCAGCCTTCTGGCCATTTTTAGTCTTTGATTCGTCAGCCGAGCGTTTTTGACCGGTTGGGCCGTCGACCGGCCGGCCGGTCCGTCGGGCGGCCAACAACACTACTCGAAATAGTTTCAGTTTCAGTGACTGAAACAACATCACTACATTTTTAAAAGGTAAAGTTTCTTTGGATCAATTGAACTTTACCTCCCCCCTCCAGAACCCCAATTGAACTTTATCTCCCCCCCAGAATTAAAACCTGTCTAAAAGGACTACTTCAGTGTCAGATTGTGTTTTATTGGTATATATATATATATATTGTTACAAAATTTAACTTCAAATAAATACGTACTATATTCTAAATTCTTTTGTTAGCTCGGTATAAACGAAATACAACCCCTATAAGCAAGTTTTCACCACAGTCAAGGACAAAAAATGGATCTTTTCAGGAAAGCCCCCCAGACCCCCAAAACTTGACCAAATAGCTGAAATTTGGCAGGGTTTCTTTTCGACCGCGCTGAGTTCAAATATCGCAAAATTTTTGTATTTCTCGAAATTAGATTTTTTTCGAATCGTAGGGAGGAGCCAAGGGAAACCGAAAACTTTTATGTCTTCGATTTTGCTGAAAAGTTGTATGTGGGGATTTTCGGGTTCGCAGAACACGAGTCTGAAGTCCGTTTTTCGATTCAGCTTTTAGTTACATCAGTGCAAGCTTACATCTTAAGCTTACAACTTTAGCTCATGCGGAGCTAGCGAAAAGCTAAATCAAAAAATAGACCTCAGATTCGTGTTCTGCCGCCCCGAAAACCCCTATATATACATCTTTTCAGCACTTATTTTAATTATTGACCCCAAGTAAACTTTATCCCCCCAAACTGGTTGGGGGGGATAAAGTTCAATTGATCCGTTTCTTCTTGTAGCTGGAATATATAGGTTAGTACGCGTCTACTCAAGAACATTTCCCCACCGCGTAGTAAAACACGATGACAACAGCTGTGCTAATACTCATTGGGTGAAAAAGCGCCGCAGGCGAAATTTCATAATATTTAGAAGTTAATCTCAAATGTAATACAAGAATTTCTAGAAACGAAAACTTTCCTGCAGGACAGGATGTCTTAAGATAGGGGATAATAGGGCAAACTAGCAAAATATAGGGAAAATATTAGCAAGAAGGAACGTGGGGATAGTTGAAGCAATGTACTAAGCATTCGCGTTATCAGAAAAACTATGCTCTGCGCTCCATCGGACTATCCACTGCCAAAATTGGGCATTCTTCACGTATATAAACTACTCATTTCTTCCTGTACATCTAAGATCAAAATATAATACCCATTTTATCAGGTTGTTGCTAGCTCCAATTTATTCAAAGAGCAGCCGTTAAAACGCAGAGGAATATTTTCTTGCTCTAATTACAGCGAGTAGTGTACAAAATGGAAAACTGCCAAATGTATTGGTTCGACTAAAATTCGAGGCGGGACCAAATTGGCTTGAAGACAAAAAGGTCCCTCCTCTATTCTGTTCCGAGAATGTTTCTACAGTATAGTCAGAACCAGGATTCACTGATAAACTGAACTAAATCCTACATAAACCAAGCCAAAGCTTACTATGCACTGGCTTCTACGGGAAAATTCTATAGAAAACTATCAAGTTCAACGCTTATTTATTTCTCAACAAATACAACTTATATGTAAATCAAAATAACAAACAACAACCAAAACGTTTCCACCATTTGCTTAGATAATTCCAATCTTATTGGCGACATCAAGCGCATCATAATCCGACGCCAATCGCACATATGCTTTCTTTTGACCGTCGGGGCGAACAAGGGTATTCACCTTAGCCACATCTATCGAATACAATTTCTTCACGGCCTGCTTAATCTGAGGCTTGTTGGCCCTCAAATGAACCAGGAAAACGAGGGTATTATTATCTTCAATCTTCTTCATGGCAGATTCCGTGGTCAGCGGGCATTTGATGATAGCATAATGATCCAGCTTGTTCCGTCTGGGTGCGGAAATCCGTGGATACTTCGGCTGACGCGGCAGACTCAGTGTGCGTGGCAGATGAAAATGAACAGAGTGGCGGATCTTTCGCTTACGCGTTCCATAGGCCCCCTTAGTGATGGTCTTACGAGCGCGCAAAGCGCGTGCACTCGCAGGCTTATCTAAAATAGGGCAATAGCGGGTTAATAAATTGTGGAAATAGTCAAATCGCAGAGAATCACCGAACAAGCATTCTCAAGTTAAGAAGTTCTAAGAATTTGTAAGACAACGTAGGCTCAACTCGCTGAAATAAACAGAGCATGGACAGCCGAACGAACAAGCATGATGAAGCTGTACTGGAGCATAGAAACACTAATTGACACGATATATATATATATACCTCAATTCAGTTTACCTGGGCTTATGCTACTAAAGCTTGCTTAATTGCTTAATTGGAGGCCGCTGTGGGATCCTCCGCTGCTCTGACGAGTGAATAGGTCATTGCCGTCCATTGTTGTCTATCGCTGGCGATGTCAGCTAGGATATTCTTCCAGTCCCTTGACCAAGATTGATATATGTGGTGAAGTCGGAGACTGGAGAGATCTTTTTGTACTGTCCTTTGCCACGTAGTACGAACGCCGCCGCGGGGGCGCTTCCACTGGGGCAGGGGCTCTGCCATCAATGCTCGTCTAGCAGGAAATGATGGATGACGACGTAGGACGTGACCAAAATAACGCAGCCTGCGTCTTAGCAATTCTGACCTGCACAGCGACGAAGGATTGATGCGTTCGGTAATTTCTTGGTTGGAAATTCGGTCATGGTAAGACACTCCGAGCATGCGGCGCCAGCAGTAGAATTCAAAGGCTTGCAGTCTGTTAAGATCATTTACCTTAACCGGCCAGGTCTCGCAAGCATACAGCAATACAGGACGAATGGCTGCAAAGTAAACTTTAATCTTTGTACGCAGACTGACTTTTCGGTCTTTCCAGAGAGAGTCCTGTAGTTTGTTGAAGGCATCTTCGGCTTTGGCAATTCTCGATCTTATTTCTTGAGTGGGGTTGCCGTCAGCTGCAACAAGGCTGCCGAGATAAGAAAATTGGTCAACACACTCCAGTGGTTGGCCTCGCAGAAGGATCGGCGCTGGGTCCGCAGAGCAACACTTCACTACCTTTGTTTTTACTGCACTGATCAGTAGACCGACTGCAGCGGCATAGTTATCCAGCCTGTCGATCATCTGGTTCAGATCCGCGCTGGTTTCTGCCAGTAAAGCAATATCGTCAGCATAGTCCAGATCTGTCAGTCGTTCATCCCCATCAATTCTGATCCCTGGGGATCCCTCAAGGGCCTTCCGGAGAACGACGTCCAGAACGATGTTAAATAGCAGGGGGGACAGCAGGGCGCCTTGTTTCACGTCGGCTGCCTATACTCGTATCTCATCTCCATGATTTGCCGCAAGGCGAAGATTTGGTCCACAGTGCTGCGGCCCGGTCTAAATCCTCCTTGGTTTTCGCGGTGACAGCTGTCTATCGCACTGCGAAGCCGCCCTAAGATTATGGCCTCGACGATCTTATAGGAGACATCTAACAGGGAGATGCCCCTGTAGTTTTTGCATTCTGATTTGTTTCCTTTCTTAAATAGAGGCACCAACACGGATTTCTTCCAGTCAGCAGGGAATTCTTCGGATTCCCATATTTTTTTGGACGAGTCTGGCCAGCTGACGGCAAAGGGCTGGACCTCCAGCTTTCAAAATACCAGCATTCAGGCCATCCTCACCGGGAGCACTAGACGACTTCATCGCTTTGATGGCCTTGCCGACCTCGCTTTCTGTAGGCACATCTGTTGAGATGTCCAAAAAGCCATCGAAAGGCAGATCAAACAGCGGCTGGATGGGACTGGGGCGGTTCAGGAGAGTCTGGAAGTGTTCCGACCAGCGCTGGTTTCGCCTTTGAAGGCTGCGGATAACAGTTCCATCTGCTTCTCGGATTATTTCGCTGGTGACGGGCCTTTTTCCAGAGACTTCTCGTAGAGTTTTGAACAGTTTTCCGGAGTGTCCGTGACGCGTGGCGTTGTTCATAACCTCTACCTGTTTCAGCCAGTATGCATTCTTATCCTTGGCCATGCTCTCAGCTATTCTGGCTGAAAGTTCCCTGCGCTGGGCTGACAAGGTTGTACGCCGGCGCTGCTGGACCAGATTCATGGTGTCCGGTGAGATCCAGTCGTTTCGTCGTCTCGTTGTAGCAGTCAGGCACTGAGATGCAGTTTCCTGGATAATCGCTTTGGTGGTTGACCATAGGTTTTCGACGTTATCCAGGTCTGATAGTACCTGAAATCTGTTGGAGAGCAGGGTTTTTTTCACTCAGGGTTTTTTTTCAAAACGGCCAGTGGGCATTTTAGTGGGCAAACTTAGGATTGAGTGGGCAAATTTAGAGATCGGTGGGCAAAATTACAAAATTTCGCTAAACGGTTTTTAACCTTAATTTTAACTTTGCTTTAATTAATAACGTGTTTTATTCCATACCATCGAATTTCCTGTCGTTTTCTTTAGTTGTGTCTTAAGCAATCTTAGTTTTTATACAATGCAGGGTTCTTATACGTATTAAAACAACAGCAGGGGGTCTGGGGGGCGCACCCCCCAGAAGCTGAACGAATTTTTCAAATTTTGATATTTGTGCACATGTTTTGAGTCATAGTTTGAGTTTCGATTTTCTGCAGTTGCATTTTTCTATAAATACATTCTATCTTTTTTACAAATACAAATTTTGCAACATTTCGAGGAGACATACTATTTAGAAATAGACAATAAGTGAAGTGAAGTGAAGCTAATCAAGTTACAATTTAGCAGTGACATAGGAACCCCTGCGGGGGGTCTGGGGGGCGGCAGCCCCCCAGAAAAAAATTGAAGATTTTTTGAAAATTAGCAATAAAACCGTAATAGAAATGTTCACTTCTTTTATCTCTGTGGTCCAATTTTTCAGTGGGCAAACTGCTGGGCAAATTTAAATTTGAGTGGGCAAACTTTTGGCCGAGTGGGCAAATGCCCCCAATTTTGCCCAATAAAAACCGTGGCTCCACTTGAAACTGATTCACTACTTGTGGATCTCTTAGCTTCTCTGTGGCGTAGCGTGGGCAGGCACGGTGGGGTTTCTTTTTGCACAAACGGAGTTGTAAAGTGCAAACTAGGATGCCATGGTCAGACTGTAGAGAGGTCCCCCAAAATGTACGACAGCCTAGAGCAGACGACTTCCACCGCTGAATTAGGCAAACGAAATCGATTTGTTTCCTCGTTGAGCCATCGTTAGATGCCCAGGTTTCCAGATGGCGACGCTTGTGTCGAAACGCCGTGTTCACAGCAAACAGCCGGTGGTGGCAGAGAAGCGAGATAAAACGGTCCCCATTGTCATTTCTTATTCCAATATAGTGATCACCAATGCATGATTCACATGGAAATCTGGGACCGACGGTTGCGTTGAGATCACCCATCATCAGCAAAAAGTCGGTTTTGGGAGTTTCGCTGATAGTATCACTTAGCAACTGATAAAAGTCGTCTTTACTTTGGTCGTCCGCTGCGTTTGTAGGGGAGTAGCAGCTAATGATTGAAGTAGGAAAAGGTGTTGTTGCTATCCTAGCGGTAGCAATCCTAGCTGAGACTGGTGTAAACTCCAGTAAGGCATGTTCTATGCGCGAGCTGATAGCAATTCCTACACCATGTTGACCGCTTCCGTCTACAGGACCGCTGTAGAAGAGTTTGTATTTTGGATGTTTGGGCTGGCTTCCAGGTACTATTGGAGTGAAGAGGGTTGAGCTTCCGGAGTCGGGTATACGTGTTTCCGAGAGGCTAGCTATATAAGCATCTCTCTCGCTTAGAGATGTTGCAAGGAGCTCTTGGGCACCCAGGGATCGCAATGAACGGACATTCCAAGAGGCAATGTTAATTTTGGAACATAGTTTCACTTGTACAGCGTTGGGACGTGCCGAAACCCGGTTGGCTTGTCCCCTCAGCCCCAGGTTTCCACGATCGGCGTCCGGCTGGGGGGAGACCCGAGTGGCGGGGGTCATCCTAGCATGGGTCTGAAGATGATTTGACGTGTTCATTCATAGAGCAGTTTCTGGCTGGGATACAACCAGGGTCGCCATTCCTGGAGGTTGCTATTTGCCCATAGCTGGGGGTCAGGTTAGCTGACAGCGAGAGCATGTCCACACGCCGGTGGGTCGTAGCTGACAGCCTAAAGGGGCCTGACCGCCTCCTCGCCCTGAGTAGCTCTAGCCAGCCGAACTGTTACCACCTCCGGGTGAGCTTTAGAGCGCTCGGACCCACTACTCAGGACTTCCAAGATCAGAGGTAAAAAGCAGCAGGGTACTGTGACTTCCCCTTTCGGACCTGCCTAGCTGCCCCGGTGTTCCGCTGGAGACACCAGTTATACGTGAAACTACTAAACTACTAAAGCCCATCCATAAACATACACAGTCATTCCCCAAAAAAAGTTGGTGCCCATTTTCCTATGAAAATGTGTCCATCGCTCAGATGGTAAATACAATATAGGACAAATTGACATTTATTGAAAAACATTTGCGCTATCGACCACCCAAAACTAGCACAGATAAGTACACAAGTCTGATACGCAAGGAATTGGTGAGTCTCTACAAAAATTAAATTTTAAATTTTGACGCAAATTTTTAAACAAATTTTGCATAAACAATGCGGAAAAACATGCTTAGGACAAACCTTTCACAGCAACTTTTTCAGCCGACTTTTCCTTGGTGGACTGAGCGGAGGGTGTGCTCTCCTTGGCGCCTACAGCAGGAGAAGTTCCTTTCGCAGGAGGAGCTGGTTTCTTTGCTCCCTTGGTAGCCTTTGTTTTTGGAGGCATGCTTCTTCCAAATCACCACTTAACGTTATACGTATGTTGTACTATATAAGAAAACAACAATCAACAATAACAACCGATACAGTACACGAGAAAATAACGTAATATTATACGTAATAATACAGGACAGCCCTCCTTTTGCAGAGGTTAATACAGGAGGGATCTTTGCCAAAGTTTAAAAAGTGGCCAAGCGTTTTTTCAAAATCGGACCTATGCTCTTCAGTGCGTTTTTCTGTCTTCATGAAAATGACCATTCTCGACTTTAAAGCTAACTTTAAAATGGAACAGTTTTGAGCTGATCTCGTGAAAGAGCGCACTAAACCTGCTATGTGAACCAACCATTCTCCCCCCTGGTGAGACTACGTACAGTGACTCTCACTGTTTTTCCTGCATCTCGGAGCGGGTTTTTCCCGTCGCGCTATAAATATTTTCAAACGTTTACACTACGGAGTTTTCCCAATTCCAAAAAATTCATCAACTTCTGGGAAGCTCCGCCCATGGACCCCCCTATCTGTTGTCTATGTATGTTTATGAGTTCTCCACACTTCGCTTCGCTCACGCGAGGGTTTGACAAGTGGGCCCGCATTTGCATAAACAATAATAATTTTCATGTGGTATATAATATTGTGTTCCTTGAAAAACGTATGTATTTAATCTCTCCTTTGACCAAAAAGTTCCTGCGAACCAAAAATCTTTAAAATTTCCACTTTTGGGCACCTTATATTGAGTGAGAAGTAGCCCTAAAGGAGGAATTACCATAGGCAACCCCCTACCAGCTCCCCCAAATCAAGGCCGCACCCAGGATTTTGAAAAGGAGGGTCCAAGTTAAAACGCAACGGGGGGTCTGGGGGGCGGAGCCCCCAGAAGTTAAAGAATTTTTGCATTTTTGCCCAAAAACAGCACATTGGATGTTTATTTCTCGCAAAAAGGGAAGTATCGCGCCGTAGGCGCGAAAATTTTTTTAAAATAGCTGTTTTTGCCATAGAAATAGCATAGCCAAACATAGGACGAAAAATTAGCCAAACATAAAATTTGCTCAAGTGAGCTAAAAATATCAAAAAATAGATTAAATTTTTCAGTTTTCCCCCGTTCCCTTACTAGAAAATTTTCTCACCCCTCCCAAATCGGTTTGTAGCGATCCCCCTCAACTTTTTCGGGCCCCTATCCCTACGTTTTTCCAGCAACACCTATGCCCCCACCCTTACCCCCCCCCCATTGCATTAAATATACTAAAATCATTGTTAGAATGAGAGCAATCAGATTAGAGCTAAATTTGTAATTAAGTTAGACATCATGGAGTTGGCTTTTTCCTAGGCAAACATTTCTGGGGTGGAAGCCTGGAGGGCGGCCTCCCCATGTCAGGGGGGGCACAGATGACTGGGGGTAGAAACTTTTTTCGGAAATGCTTAAAAATAGCTATAGCAATGTTCACAAAAAATGACCCACCTACACGGCAACAACAAGCCGCAGTTGGAATATTTTTTGCATGGTAATAGCCACAAGTCCCAACCTTAACATACGTAAGTTAGGCTGCCGAGGCCCAACTCCTCCGACTAGGGTGCCCAAAATAGTCGACCCACCCAAAATCGCACCCTCGGACAACTCCAGACCAAAATTGAAATTCTTTGCTCACTATGGACTTTGCGCAGCTACCCATATTATGCATGTGCCATGTCCTAACTCTAGGCTATCCAACCATATATTGGATTCCCTGCCTTCGCCACCGGCGGGTTATTTTTTTGTCAACAAATTCACAAAAGAAAAATCACTATCAGCTTTGTGCAAAATGCCTCTGGGGCAACCGCCAGGGCAAAACTAATGCCAAATTCGAGCTCAGCGACCTGAAAAACCTATACATAGCGGCAGCGCATGTTTTAGGTAACTCAACCCCCTTCTGGCAGACGGTCCGACCTATGGACCCAGTCCGGACCCAGGGGGTGGTCAGGATCACCTATATATCTGGGCAAAAGCTACCTGAAAACTAATGCCAAATTTGAATTCTACGCACCGAAAAGCCTATACGTATAGGCGAGTTTTTAGGCTGCTGGGATCTTGAAATAAAATTTTTGGTCAGTCACGTGACCCCGACCCAGGTCATGTGACCCTAGGTCAATCCACGTGGTGACCATTCCAGATGAGAAAATACTCCGCCAAATTGTTTGTTCTGTGCTTACTAGAGCAGTAGAACACAAAATAAGTGGATTCCTAGCTTCCTGGTATTAATAATAAAGGTCAAACATATTGGCCTTGGCTCTGTTTAAGCATGAAAAGAGAAATTTCCTAGCTATATCCTGAGATGAGATCCGGTGATTTTTTGTGAACAAGTGACTTTCACGAAATGATGAAATTCAAATGAACGAAATGAAATTTCACATGAAAAAATTCATGAAAAATCACAAAATTGTTTACTCACGCTACACAAGGTATTTATAGGTTTACGGTTTATAGTTTGCTGAGCTAGAATCTTTAGTTTTTTTACCCTAGCGGTTGCTCTAGAGGCTTTTTACAAAAAGTTGATAATGGCCTAAAAATGCAAAATTTTCTGTATTTTGACGCTTTATCATTGAAAACAAGGCTTGTTTGACAGTTTTAGGCGTTTATACGCGGTTTTAAGGTGATTTTAAGTAAAAATTTGAGAAAAATTGTTGCAAAAAATGACCATTTTCGGGCACAATTTAGCTAACTTTTTGGCTCCAAAAAGGGCCAGGTGAGTTGGGTGGGGCTAGCCGAAAGTTGGGGGAGGGGATGTCGAAAATTTTTGGAGGGGGTAAAGGGGGGTCGAAAATTGGGGGGGAGTACCCCCCCCGGCGAAACTATGATGGCAGGGAGTCCTATATATATATATATATATATATATATATATATATATATATATATATATATATATATATATATGAGTCGATTTCTGGGATGCTCGCAGATAGAACGGACAACCTGAAAAAATTTTCTTCTTACTACGCCAGTTGATTCGGATTAGTACGCATAGTAAAATCTACAAATATCACAAATATCGGCTTGTTTTGAGGAGCGGTTAATGAGCAGGATCCATTTTTGCGATTTTGCCATGGCAGCTAAATGGCCAATTTTATATACTTCTTGACGTTGTTCCACTGTATTGAAAGACATAGACGTGGTATGGTGCTACTTTTGGTCCTCAAATTATTCATAGAGCTCTACTATGGCTATGCAAAAGGCGCTCTTCTTCAGCTGTCACGTAGTTTCCGAAAACTGCAGTTTTAAGGTCACTGACCCCACCAATCGAGGGTAGCGCTAAGTAAGTTTATTCGAGCTAGAGGGCTTATTACTGCGAAGCCAGACGCAATTTTTTAATATATCATTTTTAGGATCATAATACACCTGCGCTGTCCAAAAATGAGCCAAATCCCAGACCCAGTTTTGAGATATGGCTCTTCAAAGTTCGAAAAATCGCCGATTTTTGGCCAAAACAGCGATTAAGTCAAGTTTGGGCCGCCATAGCCGACTAATGAGAAAAGATAAAGAACTAATATTTTCAGCACATAAACTAGGTACCATAGACAGTGTTGTAGACCAGTTTCAGCCAAATCTGAGAAATGTAATTTTTTCGATTTTTCAACACCCAAAATGCAAAGGTGTATTATGATCCTAAAAATGATATATTAAAAAAATTGCGTCTGGCTTCGCAGTAATAAGCCATCTAGCTCGAATAAACTTACTTCGCGCTACCCTCGACTGGTGGGGTCAGTGACCTTAAAACTGCAGATTTCGGAAACTACATGACAGCTGAAGAAAAACGCCTTTTGCATAGCCATAGTAGAGCTCTATGAACAATTTGAGGACCAAAAGTAGCACCGTACCACGTCCATGCCTTTCAATACAGTGGAACAACGTCAAGAAGTAAAATTGGCCATTTAGCTGCCATGGCAAAATCACAAATAAATTAACTTTATTAGAAACATACACAAATTATACATTAATGCTTCAAATTAGCTCAGCATTGATGCATTTTCTACACCATTAAAAAATTTTCGCGCCCCCGGCGCGAATTTTGACTATTTACATTATCAAAATTATTATTTTTCATTAAGCATGCTAACAAATGTTTGTATATTTAAGTTGCTTTGCAGTTTTGCTGTTATCTGCGTTATTCCCAACGTCATCAGCCTTGGCATAATTCGTTGATAGAATTGTCAGAATAGATAGATAGATAGATAGATTGTCAGAATACGCAGTTCTTACGTAATGGGAGCATCCTAATGGTCTCAGTTTTCGGGCAAGACAGTTAACGTAGAAAATAGCAAATAAAAGTACAAAACGTTGTTAGTCAATTGATAATCATTTATAAAGAATTAAATGTCTCAATAGCGTTTAATTGCAAAATTTAAAAATTTTCTCAACTTCTGGGGGGCGGGGGCTTTCTGTTGTAACAAGTCGAAACATGAACCATAGAAGACTTTTGAATTAATAGGACAACTTGCAGTATATATAATACACAGTGTGCACGTAACCGTTACGCAAAAATAGAAAATTTTACCCCCCCCTTCAAAAGTCGTCGGTCAAAACCGCCCCCCTGAAAATTTTTTGTACCTACGCTACTGGTAACATGGATAATATGTGGTAGCTGCGCAAAGCCCATGGATTTTCTGAGATCCCAAATTTGGGCAGTTCGGGGGGGAGAAGAGGCGAGAGGGTACCCCCATAATATTTCGGGGGGCGACAGACATATACACAGTAGGTGTGCCTGGGAAAAAGTATTGGGGTGGAGGGGGGTTCCAACGGAGGGAGGGAGGGGGGTCGCAGAAAATTGTCCAAAAACCCTTAAACTTTCGATTTTTTGCCAGTTTTGGGCACTTTTCGGCCAAAATTCTGGTTTGGGGTAGCAAAATCTGAAAATCTGGGGAAGGGGTTGCGGAAATTTGTCATTTTCGTAGAGGGATCCTCCCCCCGGCCCCTAACACATCTATGCCGATAGACCAATTTCCAAAATTTACTCCCCCCCCAGCCAAAACTCTGGTGAAACTATGGGGGGGCATAGGTGTTATTGGGGGGGGGTAACCCCCCCAAGCCCCACCCCCAGAAATTTTTCGGGGGGGGGGGGTAGTCTGGCTTATTTTTACTGGAGGGGGTGGGGGCATAGGTGTAACGGAAATTTGGGGTGGGGCAACCCCCCCCCCCCAACCCTCCCCCCAAAAAATTTTTCAATTTTTATGCCAAAAATCGCATTTTCAGCCGTTTCTAATGCCAATGAACATTCAACTATGAAGTGATTTTAACATTAGACATCGTTTTTAACTCGAAAACTTGATTGACAACATGTTTCCAAGTCCAAAATAAGGTCACCACCTTACACCTATGGGTGGGGCGCCCCCACTCGGCAACCCCCCTCCCCATTCGAGGTTCCCCCCATAAATTTTGACCCCCCCATAACCCAAAAAATTGCCAGATTTCCCCATTTTTACCCTAATTTTAATTATAATTTAATTTAATTAATTTATTTAATTATAATTATTTTAACAAGTAGGAAAAATGCTCCTTGCAGTCGCATGAAAAAGTTAATATGAGCTATTATGGCTAACATTTAAACGTGCTGAGGACAAGATTTAAAATGTTTAATATGAGCCAACATCTAAATAAGTAGAGGACAAGATGTAAACGTCTAACATGAGCCGCTACGTTTCTCTTGGGCTCATATTGACGCAAATGAAATGGCTAATATATTTTTTATATACAAAGGCTTTCTTCAGATAGTCAAAAGGTTAGAACGGATAAAAATTAGAACTGTCACAGACGATATATACTTACCTAGTGAGATTTCATCCAGCCATACCATCCTTGCATATGCAAACCGTTCTAACCTTTTGACTATCTGAAGAAAGCCTTTGTATATAAAAAATATATTAGCCATTTCATTTGCGTCAATATGAGCCCAAGAGAAACGTAGCGGCTCATGTTAGACGTTTACATCTTGTCCTCTACTTATTTAGATGTTGGCTCATATTAAACATTTTAAATCTTGTCCTCAGCACGTTTAAATGTTAGCCATAATAGCTCATATTAACTTTTTCATGCGACTGCAAGGAGCATTTTTCCTACTTGTCCTTATCCAATTTTTGGTAGTGTAAGGTCCCCAAACCACAACGCCGAAAAACGCTGTTCCAGGGGGTTTGACCAGTGGTCCATAGGCCACCTAGACCGTAGTGACCAGTGGTCAATTCCGTCGGTTTCGAAAATATGCCCATTGAAACGAGCACAGTCGATTTACTATATATGACCCCACTGTGTTTTTTTTCGTCCGAACTTTTTGCGGTTCGTGGCGCAGTGCCCCAAAATTTTTTGCGTAATTTGGAAAAAAATTGCGCCACGCCTGTTTTCGCTCAAAAAACCGATTTTTGTGTTATTTTATACTTTATTTAACGTATTAACGCATTTCAAATGCTTAATTCTGGCAATTTTTTAGTGGGGGGGGGTGGGCCCCCCCCACCAGTTTTCGGTTCCCCCCTCCACTTTTCGGAGCCCTCCCCCACTTTCGCCCCTCCCCCATGTTTCGACAAGCCCCCACCCACTTTTTTGGGGGTCGCCCAAAAGTGTAAAAAAATTAGGTTTTTGAGGTCAAATTTTCAAAAATTTTCTCAATTTTTAGCTAATTTATGGACTCATAAGCTAATTTTAAGCTTAAAAACAGCGATTTTTTGCGTTTTTACCTTAAAATGGTAATTTTTCGCTAAAAATGTCGGTATATTTTACTTTTGGCTCGCCCCCCCCCACTTTTCGGAAGCCCCCCCACTTCCCCCTCCCTAGGGGGGGGGGGCGAAGCCCCCCCACTTTTAAAACCCTAAAAAAATGCCAGTAATTTATCGTTGAGAGGAGCCTTCGAAAATTTTAAGCAATTCTTAGCGCGAAAGTGGGTGACTGGAATATATATACCTAATATATGAAACATTTATCTGCAGGAATTTGTTGAAAATTGGACTTCGGAACTGTGAGTGTGTTTTCGCAAGAAGTTTGTTTTCTGAAAAATTTTTTCGCGATTTCACTACGTATCTTGTTTTCGACATACGTATATAAATGAACACAACGTATATTTTGACTATTTAACGTTATGTCGTTTTAATAACATTAAAGAAAGATCAGAGACGAATACGCTAAAGAAAGAACGCTAATGTTAAAGCTGGGAACGAAATAGAACAATTATGTAGATGCGCCGAAGGCGCAAAAATTTTTCAAAAATGTCTTTTGTAGTTCAAAACTTTTCAAGAAATTAATAAATATACGTATATTTGATTCAAAAACCGTCCATTTTCGTGTTCTAAGAAAATTGTGCGGCCACGTGCGAGGGATAAGTTTCGTAGAGCTGAACAGATTATATACATCTACAATTTTCATTTTTAATCAACGTACGGTTCCTGCACTTGATGTGTTGTATAAAATGCTTTGATGCCCCAAACAATTTTGCAAAGGCACTTTTGAATTATATATATAGTGGAAAACAAAACATAGCTGATACAATACAACCCTTTAGCATCAACATCAGTCAACAACAAACAACCATAAAGTTTTGGAGTAAACTCAAATAAGCAAATGTATATACACACAAGGCGGGGGTCTGGGGGCGGCAGCCCCCAGCAAAAATTAGGAGAATTGTAAAATTTTTGACTCCAAATCGCAGTTTTAAGAATATTTTGGCTCAAAAATTTTTGCGTACTGTGGCGCAAAGGCCCAAAATTTTTTGCGTATTTCAGAAAAAAATTGCGTAATTTCGCAGTTTGTGGCGCAAAAAAAAACCCAGTGACCCCAACCAAAACGCAGAAAAACGTTGTTTTGGGGTTTGACCAGTGGTGAATAGGCCACCTAGAAAGTAGTGACCAGTGGTCACTTCCGTCGGTTTCGACAATACGCCCATTGAAACGAGCATAGTCGATTTTCTATATATGCCCCCAACCAAAACGCTGAAAAACGAAGTTTAAGGGGGTTTGACCATTGGTCAATAGGCCACCTAGACCAGTGGTCACTTCCGTCGGTTCCGAAAATATGCCCATTGAAACGAGCATAGTCGATTTACTATATATGCCCTGGCTTATTTTTAGGCCAAAATTTATGGGGGGGGCGATATGGGGGGGGCTCAAAGTTGCCCCCCCAATCGATGGAGGGGCTCACCAAAAGTGGGGGGGCATATTTTTGGAAAAAATTTTGCAAATTTTAACGTTTTTTGTGTAAAAATTGCCAAAAATCGCTAACAAATGACTAATTTTAGGTGTTTTTACGCTAAAATAGCGAAAATTTCGTTAAAATTCCGGCGAAGCCGGAAAATTTTTTGAAAATTTAGGGTAAAAATGGTGAAATCTGGCAATTTTTTGGCTTATGGGGGGGAGGTAAAAATTTATGGGGGGCTTTTATGGCGGGGGAACCTCGAATGGCGGGGAGGTTGCCGAGTGGGGGGGCCCCCACCCCCCCCAGTAAAAATAAGCCAGATGCCTCCAACCAAAACGCCGAAAAACGATGTTTTAGGGGGTTTGACCAGTGGTCAATAGGCCACCTAGACCGTAGTGACCAGTGGTCACTTCCGTCGGTTTCGACAATATGCCCATTGAAACGAGCAGTCGATTTACTATATATGCCTCCAACCAAAACGCCGAAAAACGCTGTTTTAGGGGGTTTGACCAGTGGTCAATAGGACACCTAGACCAGTGGTCACTTCCGTCGGTTTCGAAAATATGCCCATTGAAACGAGCATAGTCGATTTACTATATATGCCTCCAACCAAAACGCCGAAAACGCTGTTTTAGGGGATTTGACCAGTGGTCAATAGGCCACCTAGACCGTAGTGACCAGTGGTCACTTCCGTGGGTTTCGGCAATACGCCCATTGAAACGAGCATAGTCGATTTACTATATATGCCTCCAACCAAAACGCCGAAAAACGCTGTTTTAGGGGGTTTGACCAGTGGTCAATAGGCCACCTAGACCGTAGTGACCAGTGGTCACTTCCGTCGGTTTCGACAATACGCCCATTGAAACGAGCATAGTCGATTTACTATATATTCCCCCAACCAAAACGCCGAAAATAGCTGTTTTTGGGGACTTTTCCCAACTTTGACCCTGGGCGAGGAACCACGGGCGCCATGCAGCATGAGGGTCACATCCAGGCGCGTAGCCAGGGGGGAGGGAATGGGGGAATTCCCCCCCCCCGAAATTGTGTTGCCCCCCAGGAATTTTTTCCTGCCATGTGTAAAACGCCCATTTTTCAAAAAATTTTCGCGCCTTCGGCGCGTATTGACTGAAATTTACCATCATAATATGTGTTTGGAACGCCAAAAATGAGTGATAAATACCCTATTGGATGTGGTTCGCCCAGTTTATGCATCATTTGAGTGCACGAAAACGTATTGAGCCTCACTTCGCTTCTTTAATTAAAAAAACGCTGGGAAAAAATTCCTCAGGCGTTACAAATTTGGAAAATTTTTCAACTTCTGGGGGGCTCCGCCCCCCAGACCCCCCACCAAATTTTGGCATTCCCCCTCCCGAAATTTTTTCTGGCTACGCTAGTGGTCACATCCGTCGGTTTCGGCGATATGCTCATCGTGTTCAGCGACCCCGACTTACTATATATATATAGGCACCACCAAAAGACCAAAAATAGCCGTTTTTAGGGACTTTTCCGAACTTTGACCCTGGGCGAGGAACCACGGGCGCCATGCAGCCCGAGGGTCACATCCGTCGGCTTCGGCGATATGCTTATCGTGTTCAGCGACCCCGATTTACTGTATATGGGTACCACCCCGAGGCCGAAAAACGCTGTTTTTGCCCGTTTTTAGACTATTTTCAAATTTTTCAGCTTGCAGGTGTCCAAAAACGCTATTTTTCCCATTTTTGACCATCTATAAAAATCGAACCAGATCGAAATTCGAAAAAAACGTAAACTTGCTAAGTACCATTGCCTAGATAATCAAAAAATAGTATAGAAAAATTTTTCCTATGGGCCGTTCGAAAAATCGAGTTAACACAAAATTGGAAAAAATCATGCTGAATACAGAGAAAAAACCCCACTTTCAAACCCGTAAGAGAAAGTCGATTTTTTCAAAGTTCATTTTTTCCGGGCAAGTTTGGTATCATTCGAAAGCTCTTGGCCTGGAGATTTCAAAAATGCAAATATTAGCTCTTAATTCCTTTCCGTTAATTAGTTATGCCTAATTAGCACTTTTCCAAATCCGCAAAGTGCCTTTATAGCTCATATTATGGGGGGGGGCTCCCCGAGCTCCCCCATGATTAACAATTTTACCGGAATTTTAACGAAATTTTCACGATTTTATCGCAGAAAACACCTAAAATTAGTCCTTTTCTAGCGATTTTGGCAATTTTTACACAAAACGTTAAAATTTGCAGCAAAATTTTTTCCAAAAATATGCCCCCCCCACTTTTGGTGCGACTCCTCCCATCGACGGGGGGGGGGCAACCATAGGTGTGGCTGGGCAAAAAAATCTGGGGGGGGGGGGGTTCCGACGGAGGGTGGGGGGCCCTAAATTTCGATTTTTATGCCATTTTTGGCCACTTTTTGGCCAATCTGGGGGGGGGGGTAGCAAAAATCTGAAAATCTGGGGGGGGGGGTTGCCAGCATAGGTGTAACGGAGATTTGGGGTGGGGGGGGCTCCCCCCCAACATTTTCTGGGGAGGCCCCCTCTGGAGACCCCCCAACCCCCCCAGAACCCCCCAGGACCCCCCAACCCTCCCCCAAAAAATTTTTCAATTTTTATGTCAAAAATCGCATTTTCAGCCGTTTGTAATACTAATAAACATCGAATCATGAAGTAATTTTTACATTCGACAGTGGTTTTAAACTGTAAAACTTGATTGTTCAGGTGTTTCTAAGTTCAAAAGAAGGCTAATATTCAGTCAAAAGTCCATAAAACTATTAAAAACTTGTATTTCTCGCAATAACAAGTACATTATAGCAAGCTTAACAAAAAAAAATAACCCGAAATTTTAACAAAAAAAAATCACCCCACCCTGACTCACAGGAAAGTCGCAGAGACCCAAATTTTTGCATGGTGATAGCCACACATCTCGACATTACAGCCTGTGAGTTTGAGCTCCTAGGCCCTCTCCATGCGTTCAGGGCAGACCTTTAAGTGAGGGTACCCAAAAGTGACCTCAAAAACGTTCATGACCGAAGTTCGAATTTCGGCTGCTATTTACTAAGGGAAAACCCTAGGCAACCCATATTGTGCATGTGACATGTCCTGACTGTGGGCTATCGATACATATATAGAAGTTCCCAGTCGGACCTCTGAGCCGTCCTGGGCGTGGGTGATTTTTTTTTGTTAAAATTTTAACAAATAAAAAATCATTTTTATATTTTGTTACTAAAGTCAGAACAGCAGCTAGAGCAAAACTAACGTCAAATTCGAGCTCAGCAGCCTCGAAAACCCTTATATACGTTGTTTTTGAGGTTGCCTGACACTTTTGGGAGGCCAACCTGGTAACCAGCCGGGGCTGGACCGTCCGACGGTAAACGTGATCCCAGAAGTCAGTATATATTAGCCCAAAAAACTAATGCCAGATTTGAATTCAGCGCCCTGGAAAACCCCCTAGGACATGTTTATAGCCACTTCGGACTGTCCAGTTGGTACCTGGAGGGTCAGGAAGGGTCCGGCAGGGGTCACGTGACCGTGGGTCATACCCCACCAACATACGAAGTTCTGATTTTCTCTGCCAAAATGCCTGGAAATAGGTTATAATCACTCACAAACACGAAAAAACAACATTTTAGCCTTTAAAACGGCACTTTAGAGCCACCAGACTTCATACTGGAACCTGTCGGGGGCCATCAGTGACCACTGAGACTTCGGCGGGGTCAGTTGCCTTAGTTGGAGCACTAGGCTAGCGGTTTGGGGTTCTAACTACGTTATTTAGTGCGCTCTAGCCAAAACTGATGAGAAAAAGTTGCTAGCTGCTCTCTGGGATCCGATCCGCCACTGATTTTTTTTTGTTAACGGGCGATTTTTTTTTTGTTAAACCTTTAACAAAAAAAATCACACATTTTCATCTACTGCTACTTACTGGTAGGTCGTAGAGCAACGAAACTGGGGTGGTTTTAAAGCTTAGCCCAAGACCTATCCATGGGTCCTCAAAGTAATCGATTTGGTTTAGTTTTGCGAAAGTTCCAGCCAAAAAACCGAATTTTGATTTTTTTTTGTTAAGCTTGCTATAAGCCAAAAATTTGGGACTTTTTGAAAATTTTTGCAAAATTTACCCAAAAAATCCCCGATTTTTGCCCAATTTTTGCGCCTTCGGCGCGCAGACCCCCCCCCCCCCCAGTTGGGGGGGGGGACTTCCCCCCCCCAAAAAATTTCTGGGGGGGGGTTGAAAAAATGCTTGGGGGGGCTACCCCCCCCAACCCCCCCCCACCTTACACCTATGGTTGCCAAAATTTGTCATTTTGGTGGGGGGTCCCCCCCCCCACCCTGGCTTTTTCCTACAAGGGGGGGGGGGGGTGGGGGGCGGCCCCCCAGAATTTCGTCCCCCCCCCCCAGACATGGGTCGCCCCCCCAGAATCGCCGCCCCCCAGGATTCGGGCCTTCCCCCCCCAGAACTTTTAAGTGCCCGGAAAAATAGGGTTTTGAGGGTAAATTTTGAAAAATTTTTCCGGCTTCGCCGGAGTTTTAGACATTTTTAAGCATTTTTTAGCTATTTTAAGCTTAAATTTAGGTTAAAAATAGTTAATATTTTAGCTCAGTAGCAAGAAATAGCTATTTTTTAAGCATTTTCCTAAAAAATTTTCTCCCCCCCAGAAATCCGTGCCCCCCCCGCCCGGGGGGGGGGGGGACCGCCCCCCAGACTTCCCCCCCCAGAAATTTTTGCCTAGGAAAAAGCCAGCCACCCCCCCTAACACACCTACTTTGAGCCCCCCCATAAATTTTGGCCTAAAAATAAACTATGTAGTCCAAAATTTGGGTATTTTTAGGGTAAATTTTGAAAAAAATTGCAAATGTTTAGATTAAGGTGTTTATTATCGCGAGAAATATAGGTTTATAACGGTTTTATGGACTTCTAGAAGCAATATTGACCTTATTCTGGACTCAGAAACATGTTGGCAATCAAGTTTTGGAGTTTAAAACACTGTCTAATGTTAAAATTACTTAATGACTTCATGTTGTTCGGCATTAGCAATGGCTGAAAATGCGATTTTTGGCATAAAAATAGAAAAATTTTTTGGGGGGTCGTGGGGCCGCTGAGGGGGGGGGGGTCCAAAAAGGCCCCCCCAAATTCCGGGGGAGGGCCCCCCCAAATTCCCGTTACACCTATGATGGGGAGCATAGGTGAACCAGGCTAGTTTGCCCCTGTGACTGTGAGACCCTCACGACAAGGCCAGACCCCCCTCCCACCATAGGTGTACCAGGCTACAGTTTACCCCCTGTGAGACCCCACCCACGGAGAGGCCAGACCCCCTCCTCCCCCCCTACCCGACCTCAACTACTCCCCCCCAAGCCGAGCTCAAACCCTCCTCCCCCCCTAAAATTGGGTCCAAACCAAGTAAAAAACGCAAAATTTTTTAAAATGCAAAAAAATAAACAGCTAAAGATGGTTATTTATAGCAATTATAAGGTAATATACGCAATTATAAACCACAATCTTGGCTAATTTAGGCATGTTTTAGTACAAATGTGTCAATTTTCAAGCCCTATTTTCGCATACGAAATCTATTGACAGAAGCTTTTGAGTACGTTTAATGTACTGTACATCAAAAAAGGAGCATTTTTAGCTAAAAAAACTTGGGTACAGTTTAGGGGGTCCTCCCCCCCCCAAATTTCGGATTTGGGTGGGGTCCCCCGACCCGAGCCAAATTTGGACCTTCTACTTCTACTCCCCCCCAACCCAAACAGGTGGAACACCTATGCAGTAGCGGCGCCAGGATTTTTTGAAGGGGGGGGGCCCCGACCCAAAAATCCGGCGACCTTTTTTTGGGAAATCAAACATTTTTGCCAAATTTTACCTTCATTTCCCAAAAATTCTCAAATTTTAGCAAAACTTTTTCAATTTTTAGCAAAAATTTTTCAATTTATAGCAAAAATTTTTCGATTTTTAGCAAACATTTGCTGGTTTTTCAAAAAAATTTCTTAAAAACACTCAAATTATGCATATAAACAGCTGAAAAATTTTGCAAGGTGGGGGGCCCGACACCCCAAAGGGAGGGGCCCAAATCGCAAAGGGGGGGGGCCCGGGCCCCCCCCTGGCGCCGGAACTGCACCTATGCCTCCCACCCATAGATGTGTTGGGGGCAGTAGCGGCATCAGGATTTTTTGAAAGCGGGTGGGGTCCGACCCAGAACTCCAGCTTCCTTTTTTTGGGAAATCCAAAATTTTTGCCAAATTTTGGCAAATTTTACCTTCATTTCCCCAAAAATTCTCAAAATTTAACCTTCATTTCCCAAAAGATTCTCAAATTTTATTAAAAATTTTTCGAATTTTAGCAAAATTTTTTCGATTTTTAACAAACATTTGCCTATGGGGGGGCCCCGACCCACAAATCCGGAGACCTTTTTTTGGGAAACCCAAAATTTTTGCCAAATTTTAGCTTCAGTTTCCAAAAAATTTCTCAAATTTTAGCAAACTTTTTTCGATTTTTAGCAAAAATTTGCCGATTTTTTAAAAAATTCTTAAAAACACTCAAATTATGCATATAAACAGCTGAAAAATTTTTCAAGGGGGGTGGCCCGGCCCGACACCCCAAAGGGAGGGGCCCAAATTAACTTTTTTTACATTATGTTTGTCTGCTGCACCTAAAGTTTAGAGTAGCTTGATGTAACAAATGATAACGGATAGTTGAGCTTTTAATGCATTGTTAAACCTAACTGCCGGTGAGCACTACTTTTGAGCAAAGCAAGCTGCTGAAACGTAACTTTACAGAAATTTAACTGATGTTTACTACCTTGAACGAGATTCCTGAATACGCAACGATTTAGAGAAAGAGAAACTGAGTACCTTAATCGATTGATTGATTGAACTACCGAATGATCAGTTACTTTTACCTTATAAATCCTTTTTATACCATAACTTACTCCGTACATGGTTCTAATTCTAGGCTGTTTGCTCAGCAATGGTTAATTTTTGGTCCTCATTTTTGGTCGCTGCCAGTTGGTCCGTGGTCCTATCCCTCTCTGGTCGGAACGTCACCCTTCCGACCAGGCTCATCAACGACGTCATAGTCCGTGGACTCTTTTCTTCACATCTTTCAATCCTGATTTCACCTCTCCACACCAGAACCGTCGACTGTCGAAACTTCCCCTTGTGGTGCCCCACGTTGGCATCCGCCGACTTCCCTGACCGACGGCACACCTAATGCCTCGGTGATCGTTTTCCGACCCCCCACCAGCACCGTCGCATCAGAAATCACCAGGTACGGCGCGGACTTTCACCCGCCGGCCAGTCCAACTGGAATCTCGTGTCCCCAGGGTGGCATGCTTGCACCCACTCCTTCCTCGGCCGATGAGAACTGTTACCGGCCGCCACTGTCACTGACCGCAGCCTGGAGCTCTGACCGTCGTAGGTCCCTCTCCGGTCATCTCCCCCGTCCTCAACCCCTGGAGCTCTAGCCGTCGTAGGTCCCTCTCCGGCTATCTCCCACAGAAGTCACTGTCCCATCCCCTGCTGCGCTGAGCGAACCAGCCTCATTACTGACTTTACATAATACTACTACTGCCACCGACTACTGCCATTGACTATTGCTGTTACCACCGCTACGACCGACAAAATGATCTGAAATGGACTAGAATATTGTGAACTCTGTATTTACATGTATTATTACTATTTGTACAGTTGAGTTGTCCAGGTTGGAGCATTATTGTTATCGTAATTGCTAATCATGTCCGCGACTGATCGATGCTGTGATTGCTTATTCGTTTATTACACTTCCCCCCCTAGTAAACGCCTACCACATTTTTTGCGGTGGAGAGTGTGGAGGCAAGAATTTTGTAATGTTGCAAAGTGATACTGCATAGTGGATAAAATGAAGCAGAGGTTAGCTGTTCGAATTGAGCATTGAGGCTGAGACTGTTTGAGACTGATTGAGTCTTCTTCTGTATTCTGTATTGTTTTCTGTATCGTATTGGCTAAGGGGATTCTACTTGACTGTGTGTAAATTTCTGCTTGATTCTGCGTAAATTCTGTGTCTCATTCTATTTTCTGCATTTGATTCTGAGACTGTATTAGCTAAAATTCTGTATCTAATTTTGTTCTGTGTATTTGATTCTGGGACTGTAATAGCTACGGCATTGTTCCTCGAACGCAGGTTATTTTTCATATTTCCATTTGGTATAATTGGTAGTCTGTGAGTGTCGCCGCTTTTGCGGTTCGCTGTTTGAAGATGTTTGCTGAACTATGTTTGATGAGATTGGGAAGGTCTTTGTGAAGAAAGTTGAAAAGAAATGCATTTTGGAAGTTTCTGGACCTGTTTACGAAAAAGCTCAAAATTTGGGGACTTATCTCCCCAGGAAACTAAGTGGGGTCAAGACGTCCGAATTTGGGAAGTTTGGGAGCCTACTTCACCCCACGAGCTGAGTTCATACGTCACAGAGAAGTGACGTATGATAATACACACACGCACAAAACGCACTACATGAAGGGGAGCCGCAAGCTCCGCCCTACACGTCACGCACACTATGATTGACAGGTCTTCCCCAAACCCTGAAAATTTTCCCAAATTTCAAATCAGTCGTGGTTTGGCAGCCCAGTGATACAGTTGTGCTCTTACGCCTTGTTTTTGCTTATTCAGTGTGTGGAGTAGTTGGACCGAGGGCCTACGGGACATACCGGTCATCAACGGATTTTGTGTTAGAGGTCAGAGAGGACCTAATTTTATTCTGCTTTGGTGGGGCCTGTTGTTTGCTTCACGTTTGTTTCACGTTTGGTTTGTTGTTTGCAAACGACTCTTGTTTGCTTCAACTACTGCGATTTTTACTGATTCTGCATTATTTACTTATCCTTCCCCCTGCCCTTCGAGGACCTGTCAGATCATCACACACTCAGCTGGAACTTGGATTCATCAAGGTAACTTGAAGTTGTAAGTTGAAACGGTTCAACCGAGCGGAGTTGTTGGTAACTAAAAGCTAAAAGGAGATCTCTGATGAACTTTCAATGAGACACTAAAACTTGAGGGAATTAATGTGTGATCAATTTAATCTTGTCCAAGTATATTGATATTGCTTGTATCCCTGATGTACGTCTTTGTTGTGTAATCTTGTATTTTCTGTATGCGTACCTAGATCTGTATAATCTTGTATTGCTAAAATCGTAGATAATCATATTTATGTGTAACTATAATTGTGACATTCCAATTAAACTAATAATTTAATTTAACTAAGGTTTGACTTGGCTTTATCTGCGTTTGAGCGAGAGTGAGATGTTTAGTTACTTGGATCATTAGAAATCAGGGAAACAGCGGTGAAACTGATACTAGGATTGGTAGGTAGTCTGTTTGTTAGCTAGGACCCCTGCGTGTGACCTCGGATAAATAGGGAGTGGTCAGTATAAAGCCAGTGCTTGAAGTGGATCTTCACAGATCAGTGACTAACTTTGAAGAAAGGAGAAATAAAACGACCCCCAAATACCCTTTTCTTTACATATATCTCTTCTGAAGCGTGTAATGAAAAAATAGTGTTGAACTTTGAACCTATCCTATTGGATGAGCTGATCAGTATCGAATACCGCATGTTGTCTGAGGTCAGCACGTACGGCAGCAGAAATGGTATGGCAGTAAATAAAGCATTACATCGAAAGAAATGACTTAAGATACCTGTCAACTAAAAGTCGGTTGTGGTTCTTAACATCCTCTCCTACAATGAGAAGGAGCATAGTGGGACTTTGATCCCATTATTATCTTTGGTCCCGAATCATTGCCAGGATAGCGCGATCATTTGCGTGGATATTATTGGCAAATTGGGCATACCAAGTCTAATTCTGCGGTACTCGGGATTAGCAGAGAAGCTATGGAGTATACATCCCAAGAAGATTCGGCATAAGTTAGCATCGTTAGAGACGTTGTCATTCCCCTCACTCCGGGGTCTTTATAGGGTGTCGAGCAGGGCAGGAGTCTTCTCCTGAAATCCAAAACTCTATTTTCGATCCAACATGCAGCGATGTTGGCCAAACAGCGCGGATGGTGGATCGATTATTGCTGGTGGTGGAAAACGGTAAGACGGCAAGATGGGGATAAGACTGGTTAATTCAACCTAAATGCCGATAAAGCTGTATCAAGGAACCGCAGTTGGTGCAATACAAGAGGTTAGTGAAATTAATGTTGAAAATAAAGAGGACACATGTGCTGAGCCATCAAATTAAATTTTACAAAAACGTAGTGTGGATTGGCTGCCCCTAAACTAAGGATCAAAAGCAAAAGCACCTTGATTTTCTCAGAGAGTGTGAAACAATTTTTGCGGAATGGAACCGTGACCTCACGAAAACCACTACAATTAGCACACTATTAACACTGATCATGCTAGGCCAAACAAACGCAACAAAAAGGCGATGTGTGAATATGGTAACCCATGAAAAGACAGGGGGCAACACAAAACAAAGAGAACTTGGCGAAATTCGACACCTTCCAGCTTTTGACTACAAAGTTGTCTACAAATTGGGCAATGACATTCAAATGGCAGGCCACTTCCCTATCACGGCTATCATTGGATCGAAAGAATGCTGCCTTGCCGGTTAGTGAAGTAACTGCTGCTATGGTAAACCAAATTGGTCCCGATGTGACATCACTAGCCAATTTGCTGGAATCAGCGATGGGTGATTTGCTGAATGAGATGGTCAATTGTGGGGGATCTGGTTGTTGGCCACACCGAAAAAGATCACGCATGATCGGCTGTAATTGTTTCAAATGTTTAATCCCTGGATAGAGTGATTCTGTGCATGAATTCATATTCGTGGTGTCACCAATTTTTTGCTAAAAGATTCTGACTGTCAGAATGAAGCGAAAGTTACACGTTCTATACTAAAGTCTGACCAAAAAATGTAGAAAGCGAAATTGTTTGCTTTATATCTCGTAAACGCTTCAAGATAACTGCCATAAATTATATATTTTCTGAACCGGAATGATGAGATCTTTCTTCTCGTGAAAAAATTTTTTTGAAATTTCCCGTGCGATTTCAAAGGGTGCCGCTTTTATATGTCCAGAAGGATTGGTAAATGCTACACCTACGATTTTTTCAGGAAAATTTTCCCCTTGCCCGAATGTCCTACACACCAAATTTCAGCTTTGTTGGTTGAAAATTGCGTGAGTTATTCCATTTTTTAGATTTTCAAAATCCTTTGATCTTTGCCGCTTTTTCGACTTTGACTGGTTGTTACTCGCCACTCGCTCAACGAAAAAAATTTTTTGATTGGATTTTCAGGACCGCCTGGGTGTCCGCTTTCATCTGATATACGTGGTATTTCAAAATTTGAAAGTCGATTTTTTCGAAAAATACCACTTTTTGACCCAAAATTCCGGCAAAGCGAATCCACCAAAAGTGAATAAAAATAAATAATCATAAAGTTCATTATGAGCTGAATCCAACGATATAAAGTTTTCGTGGCTACGACTTATATTGCGCCAGCAATGAATTTTTAAACATTTCCCTTATTTCAGCTGGTTTTTGCTAGTTTACGCTGGTTCAGGTAAATCTAGGCGGCAACATCAAAGGAAGCCAAAAACCAGCTTGAAATAAGGGAAATGTTTAAAAATTCATTGCTGGCGCAATATAAGTCGTAGCCACGAAAACTTTATATCGTTGGATTCAGCTCATAATGAACTTTATGATTATGTTATTTTTATTCACTTTTGGTGGATTCGCTTTGCCGGAATTTTGGGTCAAAAAGTGGTATTTTTCGAAAAAATCGACTTTCAAATTTTGAAATACCACGTATATCAGATGAAAGCGGACACCCAGGCGGTCCTGAAAATCCAATCAAAAAATTTTTTTTCGTTGAGCGAGTGGCGAGTAACAACCAGTCAAAGTCGAAAAAGCGGCAAAGATCAAAGGATTTTGAAAATCTAAAAAATGGAATAACTCACGCAATTTTCAACCAACAAAGCTGAAATTTGGTGTGTAGGACATTCGGGCAAGGGGAAAATTTTCCTGAAAAAATCGTGGTTGTAGCATTTACCAATCCTTCTGGACATATAAAAGCGGCACCCTTTGAAATCGCACGGGAAATTTCAAAAAAATTTTTCACGAGAAGAAAGATCTCATCATTCCGGTTCAGAAAATATATAATTTATGGCAGTTATCTTGAAGCGTTTACGAGATATAAAGCAAACAATTTCGCTTTCTACATTTTTTGGTCAGACTTTAGTGGTCGGGTGTAATAAAGAATCCCAAATCCTGAGTCCATAGGTGAACGTTGCTACGGATGCCAGCGCAACGATAAGTCGCTGCCTCCTAGCCGTGCCCTTTAGTCAACAATTTACTCGTGACACCGTGTGGAAAGGACAGCTTTAGACATTTTCCGGCCTTTTCTAAGAATATACCGAGTTTGCTGTGGTGTTTAAAATGTCTAATCGAAGGCTCCAAAATTCTTCGTACATAGACTGTCGCTTCGACCAAACTAATTATGCCTGATTAACAGAACTACAACTCTACAACACAAAGTCTGTCAACTACGGAAACTCAAAATTCCTCCCTTCAGATAATAGGAAGCAGCTCACCAATGCCAAATTCGAAGTTTCCCACGTATGAGTAGAATATTATCCATCAGACAGTCGCCTACGTTCTGGTACCAACGTGCCTGCTTGAGTAATAGGTTGTTGTCAGAAGATACCATGTATTGTGTGAAAGGTCAGTCCCTCTAGACTCAAGCGCTTAATGTGGAAGCGGTCCTTTAGAACTTTAGTCCTACCGATGGACAGACCTGGAACGCCTGACGATGCGATGGTTTCTCCGACCAATCTTCTACCAGACGATTAAATTGACGTGCCATCAAGGACCTCCTACCGCGGGGCTTGAAAGATCTTAAAGACAAGTAAAAGTCATGACTCCTGTTAGCGATTTTCTTTGAGCCTGATTTTCGAAGGGAAATGGCGTTAATCTTCCACGGAGCAATAAGCGTTGCCAGACGTTATGAGCTTGAAGGGCATACGATAGTAATTTATTATCTGTTTTGACACATTGTTTTCTCTTCATTTAATAAAGCCTTTTACTGCCCAATATTTTACTGTCCTCCTTAATGATTATATGGTCTGCTTTTCTGATTTGTATTAGTAGATAAGTAATTGGATTAAATTAACATTAACATATTAGCATTAGACCAAAACGATCCGGTGCCAGATTCTGCAATGATTTTTATCACCTACAATACCGCAACAGGTCGACTAAATATTGCTATTGTAGCTAATGGCTTTTTCTTCAAGATTTCGTGAACTGATATATTTTAGATTTTAAGTGAGCAACGGAAATACTACGCAGCAATTAGCATTCTAGCACTGCAACGGAAAGGAAAATGACGTAAAAGCGTTCAATGCCAGGCAAGACTCATTTGCGGACTTAAGAGTTTGTAAAAGTCAGCTATTTTCGTGTTTGTCCCCGCTCGTTTAAACGCCGCTCCTTTGAATGGTCTTGTGTATGTGTGTCTGTAGCTGTTTCACTCTACTGCTAAAGTGTCATAGCTGCAGGCTTGAGTGTTTTCATTAGATTTCTCAACTTTGTTCTTAACTATATGGAATGAACGTTAAGTTGTTTGCTTGCAACTCATCCCAGTTTTTCTATAGATTGCTACTGTGAGGTGTCCTATCTTCATTATACAACAGTTCTGTAGAACAAACTGATTAAAATGGACGGTGATCCCGAATTAGGAGAAGTCGACGCAGAAGCTGTGGCAATAAATGGTGTTGACTCCGAGACTTGCCCGTCACCTAATGTTAACAATCGACGTCGCAATTCCACAGTAGTTTTTCTGCGTCGAAAATTCAAACAAATCCATAAGCGATTCCATTTAAACAGATTTACGTCAATGTTTTTTCTGGTTCTGTATTCGCTTGCGGGGGGCACAGTATTTCAACTAGTCGAAAGAGATTACGACTACGAAATGATTGTGACGGCCAATGCAAAAATCGAAATTGCCAGAACCGAGCTCAGCCAACGGTTGCATAACATTACATTAAATGTATTGTCAAATGCCACGGAGCTAATTTTTGAAGAAATTCTGAACTTTGAGAAAAGTATTGGCTTCTCCGTTCCACGCGAAAGTCAATGGGATTTCTGGAATGCTCTCTTATACGCTGGTACAGTATATACGACAATAGGTGAGTGTGATTTTACGGCAAGTATATACATGCTGTATAATATACAAATTCACCGTTTTTGAATGAAAATGGAGATTTTAAGTTTACAACCTATGTAAGGTAGGAATTCTTAATTTGATTTTTACATTTTTATTTGATCAGTATTTCATCTGCTTCTAGGATATGGCAATATTGCATGTGCTACTCACTTGGGCCGAGCACTTACAATAATATATGCGATATTTGGAATACCTCTTGCCTTGGTCACTCTCAATAATTTAGGATACGTTTTACTGCGAGTCATTAAGATTATCAGCGATTCCATGACTCGTGTACAGTATGCCATAGCATCAATCTTACCATGCAAAGCATTTTTCAAGAACAAACCAAATGGTGTGAACGAAACTACTGGCCGAAAGGAGTCGGTCAAGGATAACATTCCCCAGGAAATACAGGTTGGAAAATGTGTTAAGTTGTTAATGGTTTCTTTGTTTTTCTCTCTGGTACACAAACATGAAAGTTGTTACCAAACGTGTGCGTCGAAATGAAATGAAGTTTACCTGCTCCTAGGATACAAGCTCAGGCTCTCAAACAAAGCGAAAGGGTTTCTTATCCTCGTAGACGCATACTTTTTTGTACATAGTTGCTCGTTGTTCCTGGTTCACTTCACTGCCCAAGAGGACTTTACCACTCGCAGATTGGTGTCCACCACGAATACCGGTATTTACTCTTTCTTAGGCATCTTGGGCGATCAGGCTCTTCGGAGTTTCAAGAATACACGCCATATGCTACGCTAAAATTTGCCTCCATGCCATATATGCTTCTAACTCAGATAACCGAGTAGCCGCGTGGTTTAGGTGATTGTTGCGACATCAAGACTGTTTATAATTGGTCTTCATATGGTGTAAAATCATAACCCAATATTTATTAAGGAAGCCATAGAGGAGCAGCTGCAGGATGACCAAATTGAGGATGGAGAGCTTGTGGTTGTGGAAACTGAAAATCAGAACCCTTCTGTGTTAGCTGCTGTCATTTCTACATTTCTATGGCTCTTCCTGTGTTCAGGAATATTTTGTGCTTGGGAGAATTGGGACTACGGAACATCGTTTTATTTTTTCTTTATCAGCTTAAGTACCATAGGCAAGTTTGTCGTTAACATGTAACAATAATGGAACATGTTTAACATCTACCAGAAATAAGACCCATTCCCAACATTTGCCTCATGGGATAATGCCTCCGTAAGAATGCAAAATCAAATTGGCTGACTTGCAATTTTCGCAGTAGCTGGAGCATCAATTTCATGTTTTATAAAGGAACAATTAAAACTTGAGCTGCTAGTCATTAATTATTCACAACGAAACATAAAAAATCTAGATACAAATACAATCGAAGCAGGAGGAGGAATGTGAGCTTTTGTGCTGCCATTGCATAAGAATGATGATAACTACTATTGCATAAATTCATATCTATTTTTTCAACTGAAGATTAGATCCTGCATATAGACGTGCATCGTACTGCAAATAGTTTGAAGCACGGAGATTACGTAATATCAGTATGTGATCTTATCTCGATAAAAATTCTATTTTTATCTAATTATGACATTTTAATGGCTTGTTGTAAGCATGATGTACACATTTTTGGAACAAAAACTAGATAAACATAGTAGGGGTACTAATCTCAGTAAAATTAATATTTTATTTATTTTAAAAGTTTTAGCTGTGGTGACAAAGGTTTTGGGTTTTATTCGTTATACAAGTATTTTGTAGACGGTTTTACAATCGCAGTTTTGTAAATTCATCGGGCGGGAAGCCCTCGTGCGCGGAAGCATACGAACTCGTGTCGCACACTCGGAGCTTCCCGCACGATGAACGTACATATCTGTGAACACACTAAAAGCCATGCTGCAAAGTATACTTGTAGGATCAAACTGAGATTGATTTAACCAAGAGTTTATAATAGGAAGAATAAGACACACAGCTCTTCTTGATAGACTAAGCTGGCAATATAATAGAATACAGCACAGAATACCAGCACAAACACACAGCACAAAGAACAAAGCACTCCATCCTGAGCCGGGTTTAAAAACGACTTATCAGCAGAATTGGTGGTTGCCGTCGGCCTGCCGTCTGTTGTTTGCATCTTAGCTTTTCAAATTTGCTAGTCTAAAGGTGTCTTCATAGTCGTAAACGCTGGTGCGCGTCGAAGTATGTCTACAAACGTCAATATGATTTAAGGCGCATCAACGCGCCGACGTGCGTCGATGCGCGCAAACTTGCATGCTGCAAATGCGTGCGTTGACGCGCGTCGGCGCTTGTGTTAGCATAGAAGTTACATTTGCTACATTTGGAGGCTACGCGCGTCTACTCGCTACTGGGACTATGTAATCGGCATAAATTCAAATGAGGCAGTTGTGCTGACGTTGGCTGTCGCCACGTCATCAAACACCTCAATGTCAGAATCCGGCTGTCAATTTTGTTGGCCAGCCCACGGCTAACTTCGACAGACCGCTCTGAGCAGTAATTCATGTTGTACTCTTGATGTTAGTTATTGAATTGTAAGAACTGTCAACAATAGTTAGGTTTAGATTTTCAGTCTGTTGTATTTTAGGCTTTGGCGACGTGTCACCAGAACATCCAAAATTCATGATTCTAAACTTTGGATTAGTCTTAGTCGGTCTTGCTTTAGTTTCTGTTTGCATTAATGTCATTCAATCCAGCATTGAAAATATGTATCTGGTCATTCTGCAGCTTGTTTTGGGGGAATATCAAAAGCGCCTAGCATCTGGCGATACGGAGATGAGTGCATCATTGGGCATGACTCAGCTTTGGAATAATAACAGTAAGGCCAAGTTGGCCAAGTATTTATTGAGGTAATCCAATTTTGAACAGTTTGCACATGATTTTGTCCATATAGGCACATACGATATGTAAAATGAATAGTAGTCATAAATACTACAGCATGATGGCTAGCTAAAGATAGAATATGTGCATATTTGCTGCTGATTTTTGTCTTCTTATTGATATAAAACGTTAACTGTTACCAACCCGTAAATTATTACTTGGCCCAAGTAACAGAGAGAGTTTGCAAAATTTGTGGGTTAAACTCCTGCCACATAATTTTTCTGTACCTGACTTGGCGTCTCAGCTTCAGATTGCCAATTGCATAGTTTCTTTACATTCCGCTTGTCTTATGCCTCGGACGAAGCTGATCAATTTAAATTTTTAGCAAAGATAAACGACAAAATGCTTTGGTGAGATTTGAAGAAGAAGCAAAAGCAAAGGGAATAGAATTACCTCCGGCTTTGGCTAATGTAGATCCAAGCACAGGCCTGCCTAAAATATTCACAGTTCCTACGGACGAAAAGCAGGTCAAACGAGTCGTTCAAGAGGCTAAGGAAGAAAAAGAATTACTACAGAAACAAGCTCAAGAAGCTGTTGAAAAAGCTCGCAGAATGCATCCTGTAGAAAAAAAGGACTTCGGAATTCAAGTCAAGTTCTGGCAAGAAGAAATAGCCGTTCAGGCTACCTCAAAATGTTCAGACGTCGAACTTCAGATTATTCCTGATTTAACAAACGTCGAGTGCCAGGTGTCGAACTTGTTCACGCTGAGTGACAGTATGTCACAGACTGCTATTTTCGAACTGGAGGAAACCCAGTCGCAAACCTATGCTTCCGCTTTTGACCTGAGAGAAGGCACGTCTCAAACGGACTTATGCAGGAAACTGTCCCAGCAAGCCCAGACATATGCATCGGGCGTCGATCTAAGAGAAGTAACTGCGCAGACCACCTCCAGCGCAAGGCCACGTGCGGCTCAAACAAGAAATTCCTGGTTCGGCTTAACTGAAACAATGTCGCAGACTCTTTATGAACAGAACAGCAATTCTTCGCAAACGAAAGCATCATTTTTCAACAGAGCCGAAGCGCAATCTCAGACTAAATTATATCGCCAGAGAAGCTTAGCCGCCCAGACAAGAACCTCCATTTTCAACAGCTTGGACTCACAGTCGCAAACATTTTCAGTTCCTAAATCAGTCACAGCTTCTCAAACGTTAGCTTCTACATTCAATCTAACAGAAGCTACCTCTCAAACTGTATTGTTAGAAAATGCAGACGAAGAAGTGCAGGTCAGAGTAGATGTCGGAAACGCTGAAGCTCAGACTGACCGAAAACACTCACTGGAATACCAAGCACAGGCAGGCATTCCTTACAGTTCCCTTCGGGAGGGATATTCTCAGACTATGCTCAATTCAGCAGCAAAAGAAATACAAACAATGATTTTCTTGACAGAGCATCGCGCAGTTCAGACAATCTGTCAGTCTTTGCGATCTCTTGACTTTGAAAGTCAAACGCAGCAAATAATGGATGACAGCTACAGCCAAACGACCGTGGAAGTTGAAGAATTCGCTTGTCAGGCATATGTCGATTCCACGGAATCCCAAAGCCAGGTTGAAACCCAATTTGTTCCTGATTCTTGGTGGAATCATGCAGAAACGGCAACAGCAAATATGTTAATTGAAACCACATCTAGCGAAACTCAAATGTGGTTTCAGACAATGGATAGTTGTCTTCAAACCGACCAAGTTTGGACTAGAGATCAGCAATGGCAAATTGAGTGGGACAGACAGGAAGAACTATCTCAGACCGAACCAGTGACCACATTAGATGCAGAAGCGCAAGTCAAATTGCGCATTCGGAAAGTAAGTCTACACAATCCTATTATATGTCTCTTTTCTTTATGTGTCTGCATATCATTCGTATACATTATATGAAGCTTTTAAATAACATTTCATACCAAAGGCAATTTTTGTTAATTTCTAAGTTTTTTTATCGAAATTCTGCCTATTATACGGTTTAGTAGCAAGAATAAGTAAAGACACATTTTAAACAAATAACGAACGGTACTTTATCTTTCATCAAACTACATCTGTAAAATTGATAAAAACTGTGTTTACAGGAACACGAAGCTCCAAAAAAATTACCTGGAGAACCTGAAGTTACTGAAACAGAAAGTGACAGCGCATCATCTGAAAAAGAAGCATTGGGCTGGAATCCTTACGATGGACGCCATGTGGAGAAACAGCAGCCAGTTGGAAAATTAAAAAGACGTTTCGAACGAACAACTTCTCTCAAGCACATTGAAGCCAAAAAGGATCCAATATTGCGACCTCGCTACCCTCAACGAACTCAAAGCACAATCACTGCTCAAAGCATTCCACGAGGATCTGCGTTTTCCTCTCGTGACTCTCTTCCAGAAATTCAGACAGCTCCAGCACCGGTCCTAGAGGAACCCGAAACCTCAAGTAGCCAACCTTCCACTCGTTCGCAATCTCCTGGTTTAATATCTCATCGGAAGTCTTCCAATCCTAGTGAACTGTCTCTTAGCGAACAAAGCGAAGAAGGGTCTCTGGAGCATCAACCCGCCGGAGGTACTCGTAGATTTTCAGAGGACGTCGATCTTTTGGGCAGACGGGGCTCATCATCGTCACTGTTTCAAAGACAGCGTAAGCTGCCTCATGCTGCAACCGAAGCCTTAAAAAGAAAAAGATACAGTGTCGCACTCATGGATCCGGATGAAATGAAGTTGAAGAAAACGCATCCAGACAAGCATTAGACATAGACAGCTACCCCTTAATACCGCTCGGAATAAATGTATGTGCCATTGATATATTAACATTGTATTAACATTGTAACATTAACATAATCAAGAGTACATGATACATAAGAGTGTGACAAGCGTCATACGCTATGTATTATGAGCTCGCTACATCCTCTGCACGCTATCGTCTGGCCCCCTCCCCGTAAGTCGGACCCCCTTGACCCCGCCCCCAATACATGTACGGGGTCCAAACGGGGATCGGGGTTTCTGTTAGTATACTTACATGTTAAACTTGACGGGGCCCCAATTTGTGTAAGCTTGTATGATTTACACATCTGTGTACAAAATATACAAGTACGAGCCCGACCCCCCGTTTGGACCCCGTACATGTATAGGGGCGGGGTCAGGGGGGTCTGATTTATTGGGGAGGGGGGAGGTCAGCCGATAGCGCGCATCGGATGTAGCGAGCTCATAATACATAGCGAGCTCATAATACATAGCGTATGACGCTTGTCATACGTCAGCGTCATACGCTTATGTATCATGTACTCTTGATATAATGTAATGTATTCACTATATAATAACGTCGAGCATTAATAATTGTTAGCCAGTTGTAGGAAAGAAAATTATACCTACAGTTAATGCTCCTTCGACGATTATTCTTATTAGGCAGACTACTTGGTTATTGCGTTTTTCCTAATTTTGTTTTATATGTCAGGCAAATATTTTGCCAATTTGTATATAAAAGGCTTGGCCATTGATTTATGAAAAACTTTATGATGAAAAGGCAAAATTGCACAGTTGAATGTTTCTTGTTAACGTCATACTGCAATACTTAATTAAGGGGTTTTATTATCTTATATGAAATGCGGGGACAAAATCTACTGAAGTAAAAGGTGCTGTCGCAGCTACACTTCTCGCCAAAAGTTTAAACTTACAGATTGCAAAATAGGATACAGTATTAATTCGACTACTCTCGGCAATGATACCTCGTAATCCAGAAGGACAGTAACTAGTGCTTGCAAAATGCTTAGGTTTGGACGGTCAGATGGTAGCTATATTTGTCAAGGCTGAATGTATACCTGCCTGCTACAACAATTTCCGCAGGTTCAGCCACAGCCAGTTTTTTCATTTTCTGTAGTTACCGTTTTTAGAAGATATTTTGTTCTGCCGCAGCCCTGGTTTTATTTGTTCTTATATTTCCGTGGAAGACTTGGGTATCCGGCTGCTTGTATCTGCATTCTGCAATACAGCACTTGCAGCATACAGCATTTTACAACATTCAGTATATACAGTACACCATTCTATCGATTGATTCTATCTCGTCTTGTGGTAGGTATACGCGACTTTGGAAAAAGTTAACTAGCTCCAAGGCTGGCCAAATTTGATAGTCGCCGACTAATGTTAATGTTCCCCGATTAATTTCCCCCGAAAAAATCTCAAATCTCTGTGAAAAATCAAACTAGAGAATTTTCCTGGGCGTACATACACAGCTCCTACAATACACAGCTCCTACACACTTTTGTATTGAAATTAAAGAGTGAACTGGAGGTCAAATTAAGTAAGATTACGGTAGTTAACCTATGCCATTTCTTTTTAAAATGTAAGGAAATGTTTTTTAATTTACTGGTTGAGTTAACTTTCTTACTTCTTCAAACAAACATTAAATTGAATCCTTCTAAACAACTTCTATTTGCAGGAGAGGAGCTGTGTATTAGACGCAGAGAGGTCATTTGTAGGAGCTGTGTTTGCTCACCATTTTCCAGGAGAAAAATAAGCCAAGGCTGATGTGTCTGATTTTCCTCAGGAAAAGTCATCCTAGCCAGGCCTTTCCCCTAAAATTTAGATTTGGCTCCTGACTTAGAAGAAATATAACGGTGGTCGCCTGGTCGCCTGCCATTAATGGCAAAACTTCATGGATTTTTATAACACACCGGTACAGGTTTTTATAACACACTGGTACAGGATTTCCACATTAAGTTCCACGTTACCTGATTTTCCTTGAGATTAACTTATTATTTCCGAGGAAAAACCGGCCTGAGATCGACCTCGGCTGATTTTTAGGATGGAAAAGTAAAAGGGAAAGTCAGCCTGGGTTGCTTTTTCAGTGGGAGAAACAATTCAGCCTAGGATTGTTCTTCTCCCGGCAGAAAAAATAGTCCAGGATAATTTTTCTGTGGGTGAGAGGGAAATTCAGCCGGGGAATCATTGGCCTGTAGCACCCGAATGTTTTGTTTTTTGCAAATATTTTGCAATGCAACAAAAAAGCAATGTTTTGGTTTCAATTTCAATGCTTAAAATTCAGCTTAACTATACAATTCAAGTTTGCTAACAGGAGATTACAGCAACGACACAAACAACAACATTATAGTTGCAGTATGTCCAAAATCGAATCAACGACAACGAAACTCGCAATCCGCAAATTCTAACATACTGCTACAGAGAACTCCCTACTATTTTTCGATGTTGTAATTGTTTTGAACTTCTCTCGGGTGAGAATCGATTATAGACAGAGCAAAGTAATAGTTAGAAACTGTTCTGTGGATTGTCAAAATCGAAGTCCATGTAGGAAATGCCTGTACCACATCACCTGAAAACACACCATACCGTATTACTGAAAGTATAAGTATATACCTTATAGTATGGCCACTAGGTAGGTACCCAATTGCGGGGGAGGGGCGGGCTGTTAGTGCGCAGAGCATGGCTCGCGAGCTGATAACATAGAGTGTGACGCTTGTCGCACGCTTATGTATTATATATGTACTCTTGGATATAGGCTGTGGGGATCAGTCTCTGAGCCGATGATGTTTTCTGTCTGATGATGGCCAAGAGTATGACGCTTGTCACGCTTTTGGTTACCTGTATGTGTACAATTGGGATTACTAATTACTGATGCATGCATATTTCAGTGGGACCATTTTATTTTAGCTTAATCATAATACTTGTGCACAGAATAACTGCGATTTGAAAACACAAAACAACAGTGTTAAGGTCAGCTTTTTATCCTACAGGCAACAGCAAACGAGTTAATTTATGCGGCCGGTCTTTGGTTCGCTCCTCCGATGCTCTGTATCTAAAACTAGGTAAAAGCTAAAACTGTTTCTCCGTGACTTCGCTTTTCCTTTAAATTAATTGCAAAGAATTTAAAAAAAGAACCTCATTATCCTTGAAGTGCCTGGAACTGACTCCAGTGACTGTAATGAATTATGGCCAATGAAAAGAAAAAGATTGCTGTACAGGTATAGCAAGTTTTTCTTTGCATGAAGTAGGATATTAAATAGAGGCCAAGAAAAATGAATTGATTAGTCCATAAGCTTCCGCCTTCCTCATAATTGGGCAATTGCGGCAATAAAAGCAATGGCAATAGCCACTGTAAGCAATACATAACTAACTACTGTGGCGCGCTGACCAAAGGCTTGTCGTCTGAAATTTAAGCAACCATAGTAATTAGTAAATGCAAGAAATGAAAGAAGGAACTAAAATTAGCATAGTGGGAAACCAAATAAAAACAAAATACAAAACATCTGTTAATTTTAAAGGCTGACATGTAAAGATTAAATAGCTCACAATAATTTGACTTTGGATAATCGTAAATTCCTATAAACCAAATTTAATGTTATAATAAACTATTTCCTGCGAATTTCGCAAAAATTCCATCGAAATTGAGTTAAACCACTTCCTAAACTTTAAGGCTGGTTCAACTATCCAATTTGATTCTACCTCTCCCCGTAACTTATTTTCTACTAAAATAAGCATAATCAAAAGTGCGTCAAAGATGTTATCAGATGGACTATTCCTGACCAAGTTGTTCCTAGCTCCTCATTTGA
>JASAND010013655.1:0-12736 GCA_030248195.1 Trissonchulus latispiculum
GCCATTCCCAGAATCCGGGAGATATCGGGATGCCCTCACAAACGGGAGCACTTCAGGTCACCCTACAACTATGGTGAGAATTTCAGCCCGATTGGTCCAGCCAATCTCGAGAAAAAGGGGGGACAATAAATGTTGACCGGAATAATAAATAAATAAACTAGCGACTGCGAGAGTGTGTTGCCCACCTGCAAATTCCATTTGGGTCAGAGCTTTATTTCCTAAGACTTCGATAGCTTCTCGTTCAAGAAATGGGTTCTTCTGTTATATGATTGGTCTTATTCGAATACAATAATGACGACACCTTTATCCTAAAATGGCTGCCATTAAAAGGACAGTTGGGATAAGTGATTTTTATATTACACTTTGTTAATACTGCTTCATACAAATGGTTGCCCTTAAAAAGGCAGTTGGGATAATTACGAATTACCTTATAACCGACTTTTCAACCAAATCGGAGACAAAGTCATTTTTTGACCATTTTTGACACCTTTACCTGAACATGGTTGCCCATAAAAGGGCAGTTGGGATAAGCAATTTTCAACTACATATCGCTAAAAGTTACTTGATATACCATTCTAACCGTGTCCTAGCAAATACACCGGCTCATCATGACTAACTAGTTCAAAAAACACGGATATTAGGTGTTTCTGGGCAGTTTGCTCACTTTTGCGGTCTCCAACAGTGTAACTTTTTGCCATATCTCGAGATTCTCAAAAGGTAGAAAAATTTCGATTGCAGATTTGGAATCTGCGTCCCCGAATTACCTTATAACCGCCTTTTCAACCAAATCGGAGACAAAAAGTTTTTGACCATTTTTGACACCTTTGCCTGAACATGGTTGCCCATAAAAGGGCAGCGCTTCGGATAAGCAATTTTCAACTACATATCGCTAAAAGTTACTTGATATACCATTCTAAGCGTGTCCTACCAAATACACCGGCTCATCTTAACTAAGACAAAAAGGTTTACACCTTCCGGCACTGTGGCGACAGTCTGCTCACTTTTGCGGTCTCCAACAAAAATTTTTAAAAATTAAATTCCCCTGCCCTGGTCGACTGGGTGGAGATAGAGTGATGAAATCACGGACGCACACCTCTTTTCACGCTCTTCACAAAATGAGATATTAACCAACCCCTGTACCCCTCTCCCAACCTCGAGATCTAGGGGGGACACCCCACCTGCTAATAACAATAATAATAAGAACTAGCGACTGCGAGAGTGTGTTGCCCACCTGCAAATTCCACTTGGGTCAGAGCTTTATTTCCTAAGACTTCGATAGCCTCTCGTTCAAAGAAATGGGTTCTTCTGTTATATGATTGGTCTTATTCGAATACAACAATGATGACACCTCTATCCTAAAATGGTTGCCATTAAAAGGACAGTTGGGATAAGTGATTTTTATATTACACTTTGTTAATACTGCTTCATACAAATGGTTGCCTCTAAAAAGGCAGTTGCGATAATTACGAATTACCTTATAACCGACTTTTCAACCAAATCGGAGAGAACCAGTTTTTTGACCATTTTTGACACCTTTACCTGAACATGGTTGCCCATAAAAGGGCAGTTGGGATAATCATTTTTCAACAAACACATCGCTAAAACGTTACTCGATATACCATTCTAACCGTGTCCTAGCAAATACACCGGCTCATCATGACTAACCAGTCTAGAAAACACGGATATTAGGTGTTTCTGGGCAGTTTGCTCACTTTTGCGGTCTCCAACAGTGTAACTTTTTGCCATATCTCGAGATTCTCAAAAGGTAGAAAAATTTCGATTGCAGATTTGGAATCTGCGTCCCCGAATTACCTTATAACCGCCTTTTCAACCAAATCGGAGACAAAAAGTTTTTGACCATTTTTGACACCTTTGCCTGAACATGGTTGCCCATAAAAGGGCAGTTGGGATAAGCAATTTTCAACTACATATCGCTAAAAGTTACTTGATATACCATTCTAAGCGTGTCCTAGCAAATACACCGGCTCATCTTAACTAAGACAAAAAGGTTTACACCTTCCGGCACTGTGGCGACAGTCTGCTCACTTTTGCGGTCTCCAACAAAAATTTTTAAAAATTAAATTCCCTGCCCTGGTCGACTGGGTGGAGATAGAGTGATGAAATTCACGGATGCACACCTTCTTTTCACGCTCTTCAAAATGAGATATTAACCAACCCTGTACCCCTTCCCAATCTCGAGATCTAGGGGGGGGACACCCACCTGCTAATAATAATAATAATAAGAATAATAATAATAATAATAATAACTAGCGACTGCGAGAGTGTGTTGCCCACCTGCACATTCCATTTAGGTCACAGCTTTATTTCCTAAGACTTTGATAGCCTCTCGTTCAAGAAATGCGTGCTTCTGCAATATGCTTGGTTTTATTCGAATACAATAATGACGACACCTTCATCCTAAAATGGTTGCCCTTAAAAGGGCAGTTGGGATAAGTGATTTTTATATTACACTTTGTTAACACTACTTCATACAAATGGTTGCCCTTAAAAAGGCAGTTGGGATAATTACGAATTACGACTTTTCAACCAAATCGGAGACAAAAAGTTTTTTACCATTTTTGACACCTTTACCTGAACATGGTTGCCCATAAAAGGGCAGTTGGGATAAGCAATTTTCAACTACATATCGCTAAAAGTTACTTGATAAACCATTCTAAACGTGTCCTAGCAAATACACCGGCTCATCATGACTAACTAGTTCAGAAAACACAGATATTACGGGTTTCTGGGCAATTTGCTCAATTTTGCGGTCTCCAACAGTGTAACTTTTGGCCATATCTGGAGATTCTCAAAAGGTAGAAAAATTTCGATTACAGATTTGGAATCTTTTCTTATTGTTGGGATAAACAATTCTCAACTACATATCGCTAAAAGTTACTTGATATACCATTCTAAGCGTGTCCTAGCAAATACACCGGCTCATCTTGACTAAGACAAAAAGGTTTAGACCGTCTGGCACTGTGACGACAGTCTGCTCAGTTTTGCGGTATCCAACAGTGGAACTTTTGGCCACATCACGAGATTCTCAAAAGTTAGAAAAATTTCGATTGCAGATTTGGAATCTGCGTCCCCGAATTACCTTATAATCGACTTTTCAACCAAATCGGAGACAAAAATTTTTTGACCATTTTTGACACCTTTGCCTGAACATGGTTGCCCATAAAAGGGCAGTTGGGATAAGCAATTTTCAACTACATATCGCTAAAAGTTACTTGATATATCATTCTAAGCGTGTCCTAGCAAATACACCGGCTCATCTTGACTAACGAGTTCAAAAAACACAGATATTAGGTGTTTCTGGGCAGTTTGCTCACTTTTGCGGTCTCCAACAGTGTAACTTTTGGCCATATCTCGAGATTCTCAAAAGGTAGAAAAATTTCAATTGCAGATTTGGAATCTGCGTCCCCGAATTACCCTATAACCGACTTTTCAACCAAATCGGAGGCAAAAAGTTTTTGACCATTTTTTACACCTTTGCCTGAACATGGTTGCCCATAAAAGGGCAGTTGGGATAAGCAATTCTCAACTACATACTACAAGTTACTTGATATACCATTCTAAACGTGTCCTAGCAAATACACCGGCTCATCTTGACTAATTTAGACCGTCTGGCACTGTGACGACAGTCTGCTCACTTTTGCGGTCTCCAACAAAAATTTTTAAAAATTAAATTCCCTCCCCTGGTCGACTGGGTGGGAGTAGAACGATGAAATTCTAAGCGTGTCCTAGCAAATACACCGGCTCATCTTGATTAACGAGTTTAAAAACACAGATGTTACGGGTTTCTGGGCAGTTTGCTCACTTTTGCGGTCTCCAACAGTGTAACGTTCGGCCATCCCCCCTCATGATTTTGAAAAATTAAATTCCCTGCTCTGGTCGACTGGGTGGGAGTAGAATAATGAAATTCACACATGCACACCTTCTTTTCATGCTCTTCAAAATGAGGTATGAACCAACCCTGTACCCCTTCCCAATCTCGAGATCTAGGGGGGGGGGACACCCACCCAATAATAATAATAATAAGAATAATAATAACTAGCGACTGCGAGAGCGTGTTGCCCACCTGCACATTCCATTTAGGTCACAGCTTTATTTCCTAAGACTTTGATAGCCTCTCGTTCAAGAAATGGGTGCTTCTGCAATGTGGTTGGTTTTATTCGATTACAATAATGACGACACCTTCATCCTAAAATGGTTGCCCTTTAAAGGGCAGTTGGGATAAGTGATTTTTATATTACACTTTGTTAACACTACTTCATACAAATGGTTGCCCTTAAAAAGGCAGTTGGGATAAGTGATTTTCCCATTATACCTTGTTAATACTGCTTCATACAAATGGTTGCCCTTAAAAAGGCAGTTGGGATAAGCGATTTTTCCATTCCACTTTGTTAATACTGCTTCATAGAGATGGTTGCCTTTAAAAAGGCAGTTGGGATAAGTGATTATTATATTACACTTTGTTTATTTTGCTTCATACAAATGGTTGCCCTTAAAAAGGCAGTTGGGATAAGTGCTTTTCCCATTACACTTTGTTAACACTACTTCATACAAATGGTTGCCCTTAAAAAGGCAGTTGGGAAAAGTGATTTTTATATTACACCTTGTTTACTTTGCTTCACACAAAAGGTTGCCCTTAAAAAGGCATAATCTGCGTTCCCGGGTTATCCTAGAACCAACTTTTCAACCAAATCAGAGATAAAGCGTTTTTACCATTTTTGACACCTTTATCTTAACATGGTTGCCCATAAAAGGGCAGTTGGGATAAGGAATTTTCGACTGAATATGGCTAAAACTTACTTGATACACCCTTCTAAACCATGTTCTAGCAAATCCACCGGCTAAACTTGACTAACCAGTTCAAAAACACAGATATTAGGTGTTTCTAGCTGTTTGCTCACTTTTGCGGTCTCCAACAGTGTAACTTTTGGCCATATCTCGAGATTCTCAAAAGGTAGAATAATTTGGATTGTAGATTTGGAATCTGCGTCCCCGAATTACTCTATAACCGACTTTTCAACCAAATCGGAGACAAAACGTTTTTGACCATTTTTGACACCTTTATCTTAACATGGTTGCCCATAAAAGGGCAGTTGGGATAAGGAATTTTCGACTGAATATGGCTAAAACTTACTTGATACACCCTTCTAAACCATGTTCTAGCAAATCCACCGGCTAAACTTGACTAACGAGTTCAAAAAACACAGATATTAGGTGTTTCTGGGCAGTTTGCTCACTTTTGCGGTCTCCAACAGTGTAACTTTTGGCCATATCTCGAGATTCTCAAAACCTAGAAAAATTTCGATTGCAGATTTGGAATCTGCGTCCCCGAATTACCCTAGGACCGACTTTTCAGCCAAATCGGAGACAAAAAGTTTTTGACCATTTTTGAGAATCGCCTTGGTCCCCCCTTACGATTTTTAAAAATTAAATTCCCTGCCCTGGTCGACTGGGTGGGAGTAGAACGATGAAATTCACACATGCACACCTTCTTTTCACGCTCTTCAAAATGCGGTATGAACCACCCCTGTACCCCTTCCCAATCTCGAGATCTAGGGGGGGGACACCCACCTGCTAATAATAATAATAATAAACAGACAATAGTAATGGTTGCCCTTTTTTCCTTTGGAAAGGTGGGCAACACAATAATAATAATAAACAGACAATAGTAATGGTTGCCCTTTTTCCTTTGGAAAGGTGGGCAACACAATAATAATAATAATAATAATAATAATAATAATAAACAGACAGTAGAAAGGGTTGCCCTCTTCCTTTGGAAAGGTGGGCAACACAATAATAATAATAATAATAATAATAATAATAATAATAATAATAATAATAATAATAATAAACAGACAGTAGAAAGGGTTGCCCTCTTCCTTTGGAAAGGTGGGCAACACAATAAAGAAACTTAGCCATATCAAAGGGTTGTCTTTTTTTAAAAAAATGCGACAACCCAATAAATAAAGAAACTTAGCCATATCAAAGGGTTGTCTTTTTTTTTAAAAAAATGCGACAACCCAATAACACGACGAGAATAAGGGTTTGCCCTTTTCCTTCGGAAGTAGCGGCAAACCAAAAATACCATGCAAAAATGCCCAATTTTGACATTTTATGGCTCCGCCCCATTTTTAAATCCAATAGTTTAGCTCAAAAATACCTAGATTTTCTGTCAGTTCTTACAGATCAAAGACAGGAGAAGATGGAGGGATATGCCCAGTTAGCGGTAACGATTACGATTATACCACAAATACAAGTTAAGATAGCTGTTTCCCGAAGCACTGAAGGGGGGGCACCAATTTTCAACCATCTCCGATTTTTCTCATTTTCACATATTTTGTACTCCCCATGGGTCCGCAGAACAAGACAGTTGCGTTTGTTGCAAAACTTTCCCTATCATTCACAATAGTCCTCCAAAGGTGACCCCGACATGTGTTAAACATAGGAAAACGAAAAAGTTAGGAAAATTTCGCGGTAACCAAAAGTTTGAGTGCTGTGTAAGAGCAAATGAGCTATAACTTGGCAAAATGTTAAACTGGACTAGGTAGCGTGTTAATATCTATATGAGGATTTTTGCGTTAGCTCAGCGAATTTCTAGAAATTTTCAAAGTTGGGTGAAGCCGGTTTTTGCACAAATTTGACTTACAAAAACGTCACCAAACAGATGTTTCGTCGAGGCCTGAACTAACCGTTTACTGCACAGATTTCGCGTATAGATATAACAAAGTACACAAATAGAGGTTCAATTTGCATACGCAAAATCCATGCTGCTACTTGTGGGCCTGGGCAGTTCATACTTTTGGTTACCGCGTTGGCGTTTTGCCTCAAAATACGTCATTTTCTATTTTTTGGATATAATGGTCCATAAAAGTCGGGTGAAAGCCGAGCTATTCCAACCAAATTCGGTGTGCCAGTTTGCACATATGAAAGGTAGCTCTGTGCTAAATTTCACGGCAATTGCCGGTGTTTAACTGTGGACGCATGCCTCAGTGCGATGACGGGGGCCTATAGTCAAAAAATGGCAAATAGTCAAATTTTTCAAATATAGCCAAATTTTATATAAAACTGAAGCTCTCAATGTCCTGAACATTTTATCTTCTTGCACCAAGTCTCTACAAAGCAGTATGAGAAAGTTAAAGCGCATTAAAGTTTGAAGTAAACAACAGCCGGAAGGAGCTTGATCAAATCGTTCAAACGCCGTTTCTCGCTCGTTGCTTGGCATATCACCGTCATTTACGCAGCAATAAATAGCTCATGATAAAGGCTTCAATTTGATGTATTGGCCATACCGTGGTTTTTTGGCATCCTATGCGTACACGTCTTCGAAGCCCTTAGCGAGGCATAGTAGCGTAAATACTAAATTGTAGGGATTTGAACTGCAATATCTCTTAACAGGATTGACCCTGGACTCTAAAAATTTGTCTGTTTTTGGACACATATGGGGTATATTATACCCAAAAATGAGCGAAATTGGTGACTATAAAATTTGGTATCCGGCGACCCTCCCTTAATTAAATTATAAGCCACAATGTGATATCGCATAAAAACAAAACAAACACACAAACACAAAACATGCAAAAAATTTCTTCAAAAATAAGCCCCCCCCACTGAATTGATGAGAGGGCCAGTATTGTCTAAAATATTACGTAAGTAAGCCATTCTGATTCTAAATCAGTGAGGCATATTTGAATTCAAAATATTTGTTACAAGAAATAAAAATGCTCCTCTGGAGCATGAAAAAAGTAATATGGGTTATGGTGAGGTTGTAAAATCAAGAGAGGACTAGTCTTTAAAATGCTTAATATGGGGCTAGGTTCAAAAATAGAAGAGGACTAGGTTGTGAGCGAATTAATATGGGCACAGCTTCGCCGAACAACCCATATTCGCGGTTTGTAAATGTAAATTTATTATGCATATCCACGATACATTTAGTTTATTGTTCATAAATAATCTACAGCTACGGTATGTGTTCGAGCTTTATTCCAACTTTTATTTTAGCAAACGTTTTCTTCGATAAATGCTTTATACTAACTTGCGCAATTTACGTATCCATTTATACGGAAAATTTATATTCAAGAATAATTTAGGACTCTCCGACGATCTTCTATTTCCTCCTGACTTGGACCAATAGCTTTAGCATAGCCTTAGATCTCTCCTAGTAGTAGAGCCTGCCGTAGTTCAACACAACAAAATGATGATAATTTACGTATATATTCCTAGCTAGTCTAACAGTGCATGCAAACAGCTATATTCAATGAGTATGCAACGTTTAAATTTTTTATTGACTGACATTGATAGCTCTAAGCTAAGACGAAACGTGAAATCCCGCGAATATGGGTTGTTCGGCGAAGCTGTGCCCATATTAATTCGCTCACAACCTAGTCCTCTTCTATTTTTGAACCTAGCCCCATATTAAGCATTTTAAAGACTAGTCCTCTCTTGATTTTACAACCTCACCATAACCCATATTACTTTTTTCATGCTCCAGAGGAGCATTTTTATTTCTTGTCCTTCTGTCATTTTAAAGGATCCCTTTCCAGCAATGCGGTAATGGATACAAGGAGCTTGAACAGTGCCGTAGGTAGAGCAGAAAACTGATTATATAAATATATATAGTACCACTGAATTCTCACCTCCGCCCCAAGCTTCGGCCGCTGCAACCTGTGTTTGTGGGTAGTATAAGGATAAAACGTTTTCGCCTAGGGAGCAAAATTAAAAAATCCCCCTCGTTACTTTATGCACCCCTACTGGTAGTTTTCAACAAAAGATACTAGACCTCTCCAGCTTCTACCCAGTTCTAGAAAAGTGTGACCAAAATTTGCGAAAAATAGCGAAAGTCCGACTTTGGGACCTTGGCACAGAGCCAAAATTGGCCAGGTGCCAAAATGACCAAAAAAGGTAGCATGGGGGGATCCTGTCTACCAACATATAATAGTAGTATGGTGCCAAAATGCCCACATCGTTCCAACACTTCGCCGTAAAATGCATTTCCAATAAGCGTTATTTACTCAGAAAAAAAACAAACGCACGGTAACTATCGCCTAGTGCAAAAATTCGAAGTTTCGAATTCGAACCAAAAGCATGGTGGTACTTGTAGTACTACTCGAGTTGTTTACGATGGTAACCTTTTTACCACTCCCGGGCCTCTAATTAGCTGGCACCAGGCCAACACGGTCTCCAGGGGGCCGCGCAGACGCCTTTACACCCATATTATGTAGGGGCGCTATCGCGCCCCTACATAATTTGAAATGTACCACTGGTTTTGAATTTTAGTTAAAGTACGTGCTGGGGTTTCTTTACTGGGGGGGGGGCGCCCCCCCACTCGTTCCTCTCCCCGCTTTTTTGTGCCCAGAAAATGCCAAATTTTTAGGATTTCTGGTCAAAATTTTCAAAAATCGTCTTTTTTGGTGCTAAAACTTTTTTGAGCACTTTTAAGCTTAGTTATAGCAGCATATGTGGAAAACAGGCTATTTACATATGCTGTATTTTTAGCATGGTCCATTTTATCCCCCCCACCTTTGGACCCCCCCCCCCAATTATTTTTGCCTAGAAAAACCCCAGCGTGTACGCATAATAGGCCACTAACTTTCAAATACGGCATCCAAATGTTCCACCTAGAATAGAAAAAACGAAGAAAAAAGCATTACGCCAACTTATATATCTCCAAACATTAACGAAACATTTTTCACGAAACTATACACAGTCACCAGTAGAAGGACACAACTATTTTATCGAATGGTATACGTATATTTATTTATAGAAAACTTTACACAATTACAATACCTATGCTTCACTGACACAAACACTCAAACAATCGATCGTACACATCGTTACCTCATCGTCAAAGCTGGTATGCGGTGACGGTTGCAGTTCTGGACGCATGAAATTTTTCCGGGAGAAGAAAATGTTCTGAAAAATGAAAAACAGTGTGAACAATATCAATACAATAAAAAATGAAAACTATTTTCTTAAAAAGTATATACTACAATTAAAAAAGCAATGCAACAGCAGCAGAAGCAACGTAGCCCCTGGTCGTTAAACCAAAATTAGGACTTAAAATGGAGATTTAGGTAGTCGAAAAATGAAAACATACGCGAATTTCCTCAAATCCATAGTCGGAGGCAATTTTCAGCAACGGCTCAACGGCATGCAAAAGACTGGTGGTCCCGCAGGTTTTCAAAATGAATCGGGTGTCCGTCACATACATACTGCTCTCACTGAAAAAGACAAAAATAAATCAACATGTAAAGCGAAAAGACAGCGTTGAAACAAGCACATTCTAATAAAAATTCAAAGGTACGGCAAACCCCCTCCCCCCCCCCGTCGAAATTTATTCTTGTCTACTCCTCCCATAGATTTGAAATTTTGTTATATACGTATAAATGTACGGAAACGCCTACTAATTTTTAAAAATATTTTGCACAAAAGAAAGAACGAACGAAACTAATGTGTCACACTACAGCCCCTCCGACCCGAAAAATTTGGACCTGAGGTGGGGATCGAACCCACAACCTCTGGCGTCGTTCTAGGCCAACGCTCTACCGATCGAGCCACCCAGGCACAATCTAATGAAGCTTAAGCTTGTTCCAAAGTTACATAAGCAGATTTCACACGGTGGGAATTTTCCCCAGGGGTCGGATTTCCCCACACCAGTCAGCACTTCTAATTTTTAGTTATAATCCCAAGGGGTTACTCGGAACATCTCCTGCGGACACTGTTCACACGATGTGTGAATCCCTGGGAATTTTGTTTAAAAATTCTGTTTTTCATGTTCTATAATACAAAGATTTAATGATAAAAATGCAGAATCACAAAATATTACACAGTCTGTACAAAATATTGCACTTTTGTTTTCTTAATTCTTGCTTGTAAAAAATTAGCCTATTAATTTAATTAATTTAACTAATTTAATTAGTTAAATTTAATTAACAATTTACTAGAGTTGAGTCTGAGTGTGATTTTCAAAGTAAGTAAAATTTATGTGAAAGGAACAGAATAAACCGATTCCCAAAATAATGTAATTATTGCGATTCTGCATTTTTGACATTCCGACCACAGCAATGAAAACATCGGTTCCTCTTGGTTTAAGTGGTTATTTGGCTTTGTGAAAACAGTGACGAAAAGTAACCTCATGCTAATCTACTTTCTTAGATAAATAATTAATTAATGATTAGTGCCATGTATCCTTCGTGGATCCGCCTGCTGGCCCGCGTTTACCTCATTCTCTTGATGCTAATCTAATGGCGGAATGGGCCTTGGAGAACCCAGATGTCATCCGAAATGGATAAGGGCAACTTGAAGAGCTACTTGGGCTTGTTTCTGACAGACTGTCTCGACTGAGATAGTTTGAAGTTCTGCAGCAATATGATTGGGTCAGTTGGATGGGGATCCCAATGAAAGTCCCCATAGGGACAGATGGGGTCCCCTGGGGGAATCCCTACGAAAATCCCCATCGTGTAAAATCGGCTTTACAGTGGTTTCCTGGGAGTCACCCCTTGTCGCTGAAGGCTATGGTACTTACCTCAACAAATAGGCATCCATATATTCATTGCTTTTCACACTTATGATCTGACATTTAGCCACAGTCAACAACTGCTCCCATACTTTCCTGGAACGTAAAGTAAAGCATTAGAGAAAATACATTAGAAAAATCTTAGGTGAAGAACGAAAGTCAAAACATCTTCCCGCCTTATGAATCCTCAGCTACAGTTAGTTTTTTTGCGAAGTTAGCGAAATCTACAAACTGCGCGAAGCTACTGACATTTCGTTCAATTCAGAGAAGTTCGCGAAATCTTTAGCTTACTAATTTGTGGGGTTCTCCCACATTCACCAAAAACAGACGGAAAATTTTTAAATCTAGGTAAGACTTAAGATTTGCTGTGTTCGCTAAGTTCGCAACTTTTTGCGACGTTCGAAGATTTTAGCGAAGTTCCTTCTAACTTCGCTAAAATTTCCGCGAACTTCGCTAAGCTTCAGCGATCTGCGAAGGCAGCAAATCTTGAGTCTAACCTATTTTTAAAAACTTCTGTAACAACATTTTTAAAAATTGCTGTATATTTTTGATCGTTATGCATGCATGCATATGATGAAAACCCCACAAATTAGAAGGCTAAAGATAAAAACATTCGTGTGCAGTTCTGTTTTCTCAACACTATACGCGCAGTTCGCTAAATTTTTCGCGAATTTCTCAAATTTAACGAAATGTCACTAGCTTTGGAAGTTCACGGGGTTTGCGATCTTCGCAAAAAATAACTTTGTTTGAACTATATATACAACTCCGCTGTCTCAGTAAGTATATATATATACCTGCAAGAGCCCCAACAAAAACGCTAGACCCCAACCCTTTCCTCCAAACCATGCAACTCCTCGCAAATCGGGAACAATACTTCAAACGGTGAAAACACTACAAAATTTTACCAAACAATAACGACAAACTTTCAAAGAATATCAAACATTTCTAAAAGTTCGATTAGAAATCAATTATAAACAGCAAAAACATTGTAAAAATACGTAGCTTTTAAAGGGTAGGAAAGGCAACAATAAAGTACTATTAGTGGGATATTAAAAGAGCTAACAGTAACAAGGGGCTCGTTTCGCCACTTCCAAACAAACAGGACAGGTCGAAGCTGCTACATCTTTAGCGGAGAAGAGCAGTAAACAGATCTCAAATAAAGGAAGTCTTACCGGGGTACTTTTCGCAGACTATAATCTCCATCTT
>JASAND010013656.1:0-27102 GCA_030248195.1 Trissonchulus latispiculum
CGTTATGCTTTCCCCACTTGGCTCTGAGTCAGAGCGCAGAGTGGCATGCCGTATGTGTAAAGATGTGTAAAGGACAATTTTGTAATGAAAAGCTTTACGTGCTAATTATGAAGGTCAAATATCGACAAATTATATTATGAGTTATGACATACGCCAATATGAGCCTCGTTGTAGGACAGGCTCATATGTTAAGCCGTTGCAACTTGTTTTCCTCAATTCACAACCTCAACGCCACTCATATGCATTTTACAGGCTAGTTTCCGTGTTTGTACAACCTGCCTGAGAGTACTCATATGTATTTTACATGCGACGAAGGAGCATTTTTGGTTCTTGTATATATAAGTTCATTGTGGGCATTTTTGGGGGGGAAAGGTGTTTATGGGGGGTCACTAGAATAAGCCCAGTATATATATATATATATATATATATATATATATATATATATATATATATATATATATATATATATATATATATATATTTATATATACGCTATGACGTATATCCATATTCTATAGCCATTGCTGCTGTCGGCGATTAAAGAAAGGCTTATGGCGGTTCGTTTTTATTTTATTGATTTATATTTAATATTTTACCTTATATATATATTATTACGTATTATTATTCATTATTTGAATATATATAATGCTAAAAACGTAAGAGACCATCGAAGTCGGAAACATTTTTTGAAGCTTACGTACCTCAAAACCCTATTTTCCGGCACTGTTTTGTTCTGGAGGGAAACCCAAGCCTGGGGGTGCCCCAACCCAACCCCTGTAGGCAAAAGCGAGGATAATATGACAGTTTTAACGATAATGTATTATATACATGAGCGATCAAGGTCTGTTCTCACAGGAATTGGTTTGTGAGATGCGTCTTCGCTCAGCTGTGGGGGGCAACGGTAAATACCAGCTTTCTCGACATTTTAAAAGGCTTATCAAATATGCAGCTCCGTCCTGGGTCCGATGTTGCCAAGCGTCTCAACCCATGGAAACCCCAAACCTTTTTGAGATTGGGTTGAAACCTTAGACCCCGGAGTTATCAGAGGCGGGTTGAAATAATAGGGTTGAGTTTGAAAATTGGGTTGACATATACAAATCTAACACAGGTGGTTAAGGTTTATAGATCAAAGACCAACCCCAAAATGTTTGAGAATACTGGGTTGAGCTCCGGCGTTTTTTTAGGCTTGAACCAAACGTGGATTCAACCCGAACTCAACCAAGTATTGATAACATTTGCCCCTGAATCTCCAACTCATTTTTCAGCCATTTCGCAAATGTTAATCTGCTTGCGAACTCGAACACTTTCGCACTGTTGTAAAAATGAGATATGTATGGGCATTTTGTTTCATAAAGTCCACTGGAAAATTATTGCTGAATTGCGCAACTTAGATATGAGCAGCTTTCGCTTTGCTCGCGCTGCGTGGTCCCTCCAGCAATCAGGGTGTATATACCTGGTATACCCTTGCGCAAGTATCTGGGCCTTTTCTAGGCAAAAGTGGGGGAGCCCTACCCCGCTGGTGGGGAGGATAAAATGGCCTAAACATGCTAAAAATACAGTAAAATACGTGTATAATCTCTTTACTGCGTATACTGCTATATATTTAACTAAATTAAACTGTGCTCAAAATTAATTTTTTGTACCAAAATAGGCGATTTTAGATTAAAACATTCCGGCGAGGCCTGCACATTTTTGAATATTTTGATGAAAAATCTGTAAGATTTGGCATTTTTTGGGCGCCTCAAGGTGCAGGGGGAAGCCCAAAAAAGGGGGTGGGCCGAGTGGGGAAAACCCAAAAATGGAACGCCCCCCCATAGAACAAGCTCAGAGTAGGATGTATATATCATTGGATTGGTGTCACCGCTGTAAATTGCGGGCCGCAACGCGTCTTGAGGTTTTCTGTATATAATTATAGACTAAGAAGAAAGGACTCTCGTATGAAGAAAAACGCCAACGCCTTTTAGCCTTGTTTCATGAAAAGGTAAGCGGCAATGTGGTATATGCGCCGACTAAATAAAAAAGGTAAAGGTTTACCCCATGAGATATCTCCGTCCTGCCACAGGACATGGGGTGCCGGTGCTCATCCCCGGATTCGCAGCCGTAGAGCCAGGAGTGTCACCTCAAATGATGACTCCATCCGTGGAAGGGGGGGGGGGCGGCCCTTCTGCACAGACTCCTGTTGCCTTCCCGCCGTAGTGGTACCCATTTACGGACCAGTTAAGGATGGATAGCTGGGTTGGTTAGAGTCGAGAAAGCTTTGTGGCCTCCGGGATCCATCCACCGACCGTAACATCGGAAGTTCTGACCAGCGTCCTTAGACCACTCGGCCATCCCGACTAAATAACATTCCATTCAATTATTTTTCAATCCGTGACGGCGTTATAGAATAGTATATAATACGTATATAACTTACGAGGCTTATTTTTGGACAATTTTTATTGATGCTGGAGGCCCTATCGGAACGGGAACTCACCCGAAATCAAAAGCTTCAATGTAAATTTGCCGATATTGATACTTAGAAGGGCATATTGCTAAACGGTTAATGTTTAGGTACGTATATATATATTACGCAAAATATAGATTGCAGAATATAAAAATAGTATATAATTGTTGTTAAAATTACCGAAAATAGAGTAAACTGAGCAAAACTTTCTCTTAATCAGGTACAGTTTTCTTCTGAAAACCACGGGGAAACGTTTGGCCGAGTGGGCAAATGTCCCATGTTTTGCCCGAAAAACCGCTGTTTTCTGGATTTTGCCTGGGCAAAATTTTCTACGGGAAGTCCTGGGGGTTTTTTGAAAACTCTTATGAATAGCGTTTTTGTTGTTGAGCTAGAAATTATGCAATTTTTTACCATAAATTTAAGCTTAAAATTGCTAAAAACGCTTGAAAACCCCTAAAATTCAGCGAAGCCGGAAACATTTCTGAAAATTTCTATACCTTCAAAACACTACTTTTCCGGGCACTTTTGAGTTCTGGAGTGAAGGAAGGCCAGGGCCGCGTTGCAAAAGATTCTCCTAAGTACCCTCCTAGGAGGCTACTTAGGAGGATGTCTGGGAGCTGTTTGGGAGGGAGTTAGGAGACCTCCTAAACCCGTTAGCTGTCGCTGCTCCTAAACTCAGCCAACTTAGGAGAAAAGTTAGGAGTGGTGGATAGCACTCCTAGCTTAGGAGAATCTTTTGCAACCCGATTCTCCTAAGTGAGCACCTAAGCTGAACTTAGGAGCGCTCCTATGCTTAGGAGAATCTTTTGCAACGCGATTCGGGCGACTCCGGTCTTCTGTAGGAAAAAGCCAGGTTAGGCGGCAGCGTCTTTCAAAATCGGTCCTATGCTTTTCAGTGTGCTTATCTGTGAGTGTTTTTCTGCGAATACAATGGGTATATATATTCCAAGCATATTTTCCTGTCTACTGTGTCGTTTTAGAGGTGAAAGCGTAAGTAAAGGAAAGGGAGGGATCTGTGGGCGAAGCCCCCAAGAAGTAGAAGAATTTTTAAAAATCATTGAAATCCCAACATGGTCAGGTTTAAAATTTGATAAGAATTTAATTTAGTAGTTTATATACGCAAACAACAAGGTAACCTGTATACGTATGTATACATACATACATGTACCTATGTATGTTTAGTGTTATACTGGAGATTTATTTTTATTTGTGCCTTTTCAATACTAAGTCTGCTTATTTTACAGTAAAACATTTTTCGCTTTAAACCAATAGTTTTTCGACGAATGCTATAAAACTCGCTCAATTTATGCATTATTTGTATAAGATTTTTTAAGAGTTCCCCTCCCTCAAAATGTCTCCTCCTAAGGGACCCTCCAAAGAGCCCTCAGCAAAATTACCTAGAACTAGCTCAGGCCATGTATATAGTTGCTTGCTTATATTTGTTGTTTTTGCATTTTAGAAAGAATTTTTTCAATTGAAAGATTTAGAGAAGATTGCTCCAAAAGAGAAAGGGATTGTGTCTCAATCGGTTAAGGAAATACTGCAGTCATTGGTGGATGATGGTGACGTGGACTCTGATAAAATTGGAACGTTAAATTGTTTCTGGTCATTTCCCAGTAAAGCCATTAATGCCGTTAGTAAAAGCTGTTTCATACATACATACGTACTTATATATACTTATACTCGTGTATGGATTTTGGGCTAGCCGTATTTATTATCCATTGTGTGTTGGAAACGTGTGTGTTGACGACTGGTACAGTAAGAAATTTAGCTCTTTATAATCCCTTGAATTTTGGAAGAAGGGACCAGGTGCTGTCCTCTCAGCCTAATTCTTTGGGCACATCTCCTGAATACAAGTTAACTTTAATAATACACGGAACAAAAATACAAAGAAGTCGCCTTTTTCAAATATATAACACAAAACCTCTCCAGCTGCCTCCCCGTTCCCGTTGTGAGGGTTGTCGGTTGTGCCGAATCTGCCATTCCTTAAATTATGTTACCGACCGATTAGTCGCAGTCCTTCTATATCCTGGTCTTTCCGGGTGGTCCTGGATACAACCTGCGAAGATGTGTGCCTGTTTGGTTGGTTAATTCCCCATATTGTTGAAGACGCCACGCACGATGGGCCCGGAACAGGAAGAAGGAGTTCCTTTTTCGAACTCAAAGTTCTTGTATTGTACTTGAATTGTATTTAGAAGAAACGAAAACTGGCTGACTTGGGTGAGCAGTTGGCATCCAGTACCACTCGAAAAGATCAGCTAGCAAATGATATTGTTGCTGCTAAGCGTGGAAAAGAAGAAACAGTACGTTAATTAAATTAGATAAAATTCGTTTATCAGGCTTGGCTTTCTGAGATACAAATTTAACCGTACCAGATTGGAATCTTGCTTTTCATGTGATCAATCCTTTCAATGTGCGCTGTCCTGTCTTTATCTTCAAATTGTGCAAGCGTTCAGTTTCCAAACTTTTAATAGTTTATCGTTGCATCATCTGTTCACGTTACTCGAGTAGTCGAGTATATTATGCTTACGTCAACCTCTAACACCCAGTAATCCGGAAACTTATTTATTTTAGCAGTTAAGGCAGGAATTGTTGACAGAATTAGAAACGTTGAAGCAGGAAGACCAGGCTTTGGATATCGAACTGGCAAAATTTGCAGACTTTGATCCGGAAACCCTGGAAGAACAGAAGCGCCAAACCTCAGTGGCCAAAGACGCAGCCAATCGATGGACAGGTCTTCGAAATTTAGTTTTTAATTAATTAAAAGAAAAGGATAAGACAAAATCAAGAGCGCATAATGTTGTTTTGGTGTAAAACGAAAACTTTTCTGTGCATCTTTACCCCCTCCATTTTAAATATCTTTACCGGTGTTGAGATCGAAACGGAGGATTTTAGTTCAGTACTAACTGCGTAAAGTCTAATACTTATCATACTCTTGTGTTTTACACTTTTGTAGAACTGAAAGAGGCAGACCAATTGAACACCAGCCTTGGATTTTCAACTAGCACTCTACTGATTGAGTCGAACCATAGGGAATAAACTGCACTCTTGACAGTACACCGCAGTGACCACATTTTGCTTTTAGGCCTTTTGCTTTTGAAAAATACTCTCTTTTCGTCATGGTAACCAACCACTTTTATTGATTTATTTCAGACAATATATTCTCGATAAAGCAGTGGTGTCAGAAGAAGTTTGGAATTGATGAAAAAGATCTGGATAAGCAGTTTGGAATTCCGGAGAGTTTTGACTATTTGGATGAATGAATTATGTGATCGTACTTGTGTATTCTTATATTTCTGTGTAGATATGTATATATTGCTGGCGTTTTGAACTGATCTCCGCCTAAATTAACATTTAAACCGGTTAAATAAAATCCTGTGTCTTCATTTTGCAGGGAAAGTGTGTCTACCAGTAGTAGGATTATGGCTTGCTGTTGTTAAATTAACAGTATTTTACACCCTCTAACTATAGTGTACAATAACCCGTTCAGGGAATCAAAGAAAAAGACACCTAAATCTTATCCCGTTCGCAAACATTTTTAAGCACGGGAGTCGTAGAGCTCTCCCATGGATAGCCTCTGACCTCAATTCCACTGAAAAGTGCAAACTGCAAAGGATTGTAGATATTGAGTGAAATCAGATAAACTAGTGCATCAAATTGGGTTTGTTAAACCTGAAAGGAAGGTGCTATAGAAACAAGCATGTGCCTTCTTTCTAGTGCCCGTCTGCTAGTGAGTTGTGCTCGGGCCTTAAGTCGGGCCGACCCGGCCGGTTTTCTAGGATAAGACCCTGGCACGAGGCCCGGAAAGTTTTGGGGGCCCGACCCGAGCCAGGCCGTTCAGGGTGGTTTTTGTCAATTTTTGACAGTTAGGCAGTTGCTGTACAGCTATGATTATATTCATTCGAAAGATCTTGTTGAGCTCTACATTTTTGCTCTTTGAAGTACCTTTCTAGCTATTCGCTATCGTGAGATATAGTCGGTTTTCGTATTTTGGCGTTGAAAATTTGTCATTTTTGCAGAAATCAGATAATCCGTCATTTACTATGCAAGCTAGATGGTTGCCACTTACTGGACGTGTTTTACACTAAAATACCCAGGGACAATGTTTTAGTTGCCCCGATTGCGGCTTTCTAGCTTGACAAATTTGGAAAAGGCAAAATACAGGTTACGCACACATTTCAGCTTATTTCTCCATAACGAAGAGCGATTTCACAATAAATAAAAAATCGTCCCCAGCTATTTGTTGGAGGTATCGAATGATATAACCGATGTCTCGCGAAAAAAATTACTTGAGTCTGCAAAAAATCTGGAAAATTATACTTCTTCCAAAATGTGTTAAAAATATTGTAGAAAAGGAACATTAGTTTCATGGTATGCATTAAAAAGAGAAAATGTCAAGCTACATTTGGATATAAAAATAGCTTCTTAACGTAAGAACTGGGAAGCAGGGTTGCGTTGGAAAAGATATTCCTACGGCTAGAGCGATCGTGACGTCAGCTTAGGTGGGCACTCGGGTCGGGAGAATTGGATTTCAAAGGAGAAGCGTTAGCTAAACTTTGGAAGTCACAATTCACAGGCATATAGGGTTGTTGTTCCGAGTCAAAGAGCTTCTTCAGCTATGGGGGAAATCCCCACTCCAGCACACGTCTTCCAGGTTCTGCCGACCATCCTGAGGGATAAGGATGTGGGGAAACGGGACAACCGCTCTGTAGCATACTTTAATGAGTGGTTTATTCGGTACAATTAACAACCCCGTATAGCATATAATAATAGCAGATTGGTTCTAGATGATCCTGAGGGATTAGAATCTGGGAACCTGAACCAACCTCTCGGAAGCATAATTTAAGAAGCTAACTTTTTTAACACTGCGTGCCTATGGCCCATTGCCCACATGTTAAAACATGGGCTCTGGAATAAACAGAGTCAACACGTCAGCGTATAAACACTATTAACGACTATGGTAGTCCCATGTGCGCACCGTTGATGTTTAATAAATACAATTCGCTAAAGTGTAGTGTTGTGCACCGGCCCTGTCTAGACCGGCTGGCCGGCGGCCGGCCGCCGGCCGGTGACCGGCCGGCCGCCGGCCGGTGACCGGCCGGCCGGCGGCCGACGGTCGAGAACAGGCCGGCCGGTCAGACACAGGCCGGCCGGTGACAAGCCGGCCGGCCGGTGATAAGCCGGCCGGTCAAATGTGAGGCGGCCGACCGACCAGTGACCGTTTCTGCAGCTTATCGCCTTAAACTTGCTAAAATCTGCCTTGAAAACTATCAAAAATCTAATTTTAATTTGTATTTTGGATAGCCTGCGAAAAGTAGCAGCGACCGGCCGGCCGGCCGGCCGTTGTTGGGCCGGCGGCCGCCGGCCGGCCGGCCGGTTCTGGGCCGGCGGCCACCGGCCGGCCGGCCGGCCGTCCGGCGTCGCGAGCTGGGCCGGCCGGCGCCGGCCGGTACAGGCCGGCCGGTACAGGCCGGCCGGCCGGCGTCGCGAGCTGGGCCGGCCGGCCCACGAAAAATTTGGCCGGTGAACAACACTAACTAGTAGCGATCGTTTTTAAGCTTCTACAATGTGCTAAGCCGTGGGCGTTCCATGAGAGCAGGCCAAAATTGTTTGGGCATGCAAAGTGTTAACAGACGGGAATGGCGGAATAAGTCCGAAATTGTAGACATTTTCTTTCACCTACCATGTTAACATTTAAACTCTCCACTCAATTTGTTTTTCATTTCATTTCCAAATTGCTTTTTATAAAGTATTTTATTAATCCGTAGCGAGCATCAATAGCTTTTTCGGTTTATTGAATGAAACACCAAATTATTAGAGGTAAGCTAATATAGTCGGTTTAAAACCTAGTTAGTTTCTTTACATCATTCGACCATGCTTTGTGAAATAATTTTGAAATAATTCTCATCTTGTAAGGGGTTCCGACCCGGAATTGCCACAGATAAGACGAATGAGACGAAACCTTTTTGATTTTGAATAAAACTTGCCAATAGAAATTATCTGCAAACATATTTTTAAAGTAACGAAAAAGGTTGGAAACACTGAACAGAACACAACTTAATAGGTACGAAACTTCACAAAGCAGTGTGTCAAAGTGTGTAGAGAAATATTTTAAATATCCAATTTAAAATCTAATCATTCTTTAGAACTTCTTTGGCACCTTGAAGGCAATAGGTAGCACACTCAACGGCATTCTTCAAATCCTGGTCAACACTTTTGGCTGTGGCTGGCTCGTCCACGTCCGCAGAAGGCAAGTTCGAGGCGTCGCAGATGTCACACGATTTGTGATACTTGCTGCCGGTCGTCTCAATGTTGTTAAAAATGGAGTCGCATGTCTGAATCATTTGAGTGATCAGCGAGTCAATTTCTTGTATCATTTTTTCAACCGGAATTGAAATTTCGTTTTCAGCCATTCTAGTTAACGAGTGACTCTAAAGCTAATTAGTCTAGTGACTACTAAAAATCGTTCGACACAAATTTTAACATCACTCGACATGTAATCACTCACTTGAAGCTGACTTGTACTTCATTTAGCGGAAAGCATGAGTGTCAAAGAAAGGGTTCAACTCAACGATCAGCAGTATGGGTGGTTGTGCAAAACTATGGATGAAGTTTTCGACAGGTGCAACTTTTTGGTGGATTCTTTGACCTACAACCGACGAGCTTCGCAGGAGATAGCCCAAGAAAAGCTGGAACGTTCGAAGCTGCCCTTTGATAAAAAAGGTAACTATCGTCACGATAGATCAACACTCGTCCAAGAAATCGAAGATCCACCGGGAACATTTACGAAATTGATACAAGTGAAAAGTGAAGAATTTGTTTACGAGAAACCGAAAACTCCAATTGCACACCCCACAGCTACTCGAACGACGACTTCACAAAATGTTCAAACACAAACAAGCTCTGAGAAGTTTCCAACAAACGCCGGAGATATTGGATCATTGCCAACTCAGCTCAGCAAAGGAAAACATTCGAAGAAATCTCGAAGAGCCACTAAGGGGTCACGGCGTCACAAGAAGTCTTCCAAGCAGAAGGCTTTTCCTGTTGTTGAGCTGGTAAAGCGCCTATCCGACATCAATGTTTCTAAGAAAGGAAAAAAAGATTTCAAATACCCTGGACGCCGACGCCCGGAGCCAAGTTCTCCACCTGCTAGTCCAGTCAAGGAGGAATCCTCCAAGGAAACCCCAACTGGTTCTGGCCGTCGGGTAAGCAACGTGTCCACGGAAAGCGAGCGTCCCTTGGTCCCTCCCAATAGTCCTGCGACAAAGAAAGCTTCAAGCATGCTGGACGTTTCGGATATAAAAGATGATACCGTCCTTGAAGCCCTACGTGAAGAAGTAACCACCATTAGATACATGAAGGAAGCCTAGTTCGTTTACACGCTTTCCTCATCAGAGATGAGATTTTAGCTGGTTAACCTTTCAGGGCTGTTGCGCGGCCTTCCTCAGAAAAAAGGAATAAAAAAAGGAATTTTGAAACAGAAAAAAAGGAAAAAAAAAGGAATTTTCCCGATGAAAACTGCCAAAAATAACAAACTTTAAAGGCTATTTTCTTGCTACTACGCTAACGCATTAATATTATTTTTGCTTTAAAAATTTATTCTGATCGGATAGATTCGACGAAGCCGAGCGATTTTTATATTGACATCTGAAAATGGCTCCTGAAATCTGTATATACTGCCGCCTGTAAACTTGTATGCATATATATATATATATATATATATATATATATATATATATATATATATATATATATATATATATATATATATATATATATATATATATATATATATACAGGCTTATAGTAGGCAGGGACTAGGCAGTGGTGGACTTTTTAGATTTTTATGCTAAGCTGGAAAATTTTCAGATTTTTATGATAAGTTAGAATTTGGAAAAATTAAGTGCTGGAACATGTTCGAAAATTCCATACTTTTTGAGAAATAAATGGTCCAGATTCAAGTAACGGACCTGGCACTTCAAAAGCAACACTGAAGCTATGTTCTTCTACTATAAGTAGTTTCTAGAGATGCGCCGGGGCCGCCACTACCGGAGCCGGGCCGGCGCCTGGAAATTGAGAGTCTATACTAAAAATTTTCAAAAATCTTTAAACCCTAGGTGGGAAGGTAGTAGATAAAATTGAGAAAAGTGAGAAAAGAGAAAGAGAACTAAAACTGAAATAGCAGAAACATATTTTGTTCAAAAATTTTAGCTCCAGAAGTTTTCACTATTCCAGAAAAGAAGCAATTATCTTGGACGACAAAATTAAATAGAACCGGTCCAGGTTAACACGAACCTCCTATCAAATTCCGCATTGTTAATATATTTAACTTTTTTAAACTGTATAAATAAGCTCGCATTCATAAATAAAACATGCTGTCATAGTAAACTATTTCAGATAATATATATTTCAAAACCTCAACGATAAAACGCGAAGTTTAGATAATGTTCGAAATTTTCTGCAAAGTCCTGGAAACGACCTACAACCATCAAAATTTATATAATCTTAGCGTTGCGTAACAAAAAATATATACATGTGCTGAAAAGAATAAAATCGTTAAAATTTGCAATTTCGTGCAGTCTAGAAACTGCAAAAACTCAGCCGTTACTATAGCTTAAAACTACATTTTTCCAGCCAAATAGATAAAAATACAAAACGTAAAGCCAAGTCAAGTTATTATTAAATATTATATACGTCCAAAATATAAAACCAACTTTGAAATTAAAATCCACACGATCACATTCCGGCGAAGCCGGAAATTTTTGAAAAAAATGGGCAAAATTTTGCTTTAAAAAGTTTGTAAATTCCTAGACTTTTTGAAGTCAGCTAGAAAAAAAGGAAATAAAAGGAATTTTAGGCGAAAAAAAGGAAATAAAAGGAAGGTCTCGAAAAAAAGGAAATAAAAGGAAAAAAGGAACCGCAACAGGCCTGACCTTTAGAAGCTTCAATTTTTTGTTTCATCCGCTTTATCTCTGATTAGGAAAGCACGATTATGTTATAGAGTTACTCTAAACACAGATGGTTGACTTGATACAAGCTCTAATTCTTACTTGTGGTTCTACGTATTAAATATAAACAGAATCAGTTTTCTCGGAACTTCATTTAAATATTCGGAAATAATCTATACTATGAAGTAGGGAACACTTCGTTTGTAATTTCGGTTGTTTCCCCAGAGACAAAATACCTACCTACCTACCATACTAAGCAGAGCTAAAATTAGAGTAAAACAAGGACGGTCATTTAATATTTACAAAAGTTCACTACCAGTACAACAGTGCATACGATGCAACATCAAAGAACCCAGTTGAATACAAATTTCGCAATCACACTCCTGTTTCTCACATACGTTCATAAATGTACATAAAGCACAATGAGATAAAACTAACTATCAAGAGTACATAATAGAATAAGAGTATGAAACTCTTACGCTACCATGTGTTAAACATGCTTGACATGCTTGGGTCGTTAACTCGGGACCCCCCCCCCTCCCGAAAGTCTCGGGGGTCCCACCCTACACTAATTACATGCTTTCATACAAATGCATGTCTGCTCGCTGATTCGCTAATTGGCTTAGGCTTACGGTACTCATTTTATTAGTAATTTTTAATTAATTAACAACTTTCATTAGGTTAATGGAATTAAAAACTAATTCGATGACTTTGTAGTATTTTTCTGCTCTTTCCAATGATATAAAAATTGTTTCACGAAACAAAAATTCGTAGGAATGTAGTCAGAGTTTCGGGGGGGGTCCCGAGTTAACGACCCGAGCATGTCAAGCATGTTTAGCACATAGTAGCGTAAGAGTTTCATACTCTTATTCTATTATGTACTCTTGTAACTATATATAACAATCGATAGTCCAAAATACGATTATGAAATCAAATTTAAAACTAAAATCATAATAATTTATGCAGTTAAACATTGCAAGCTAAGTTTCATTCTAAAACAATTAATATGCTTCTAAATGCAGAAACACAGCAACTGTTACAAGTACCATGTCTTATCCTATTTTCTGATTTTATAAACCTATATTATTCCACTGGCAAAAGCGCTGTAAACATGTATATCAAGCTCAATCAATAACCTAGCTACATTCAACAAAACAAAACAAAAAGCAAAACAATATTATTGTAACAAAGGAAGGACTATACAAAAAATTAAAATGCACCAACTACAGATACTACTGGTCAAGAATTGCACTGAACGTGAGATATCTATCAATTCTTAATTTATACAGTCTCCTTTGCATCATATTGTATAACATAAATCCCTACAATCTTTATCCCTGGCTAGTACGGCTAAAAGACTGATGTAAAGTACGTATCATAATGAAAACATTGAAATTATAAATAAAATCCAATCGGATAAGACTAGCCAGAACACATCAAACGGAGACGGCGGGGATAACAAACACAAAAGTAGTATGCAAGTACATATTAAGAAGTGCATTATGCTGCCAAGACAAGGATGGAGAACAGAAATTGAAAATAAAGAAAACAGCAACAATTTAACAAAAACAAATAAAAATGGACAATAAAAAAGATTAAAGCAAAAAAGAAGACGACGATCAATCCTAGTCCTATCTACACTCCATTTCCAGCTGAACAGACTCGGGAGAAAGATGATTATCAGTCTGAGCGTCTGATTGGACGGGGGTGGTCCCGGCCGCCATCACAGTAGCATGATCTATCTTCTCCAGCTGATAGTGGGCCTGGACCGCATCAGCCACCGAGTTAAGTCGTCGTGCCACACCCAGGCCACCGTCCACCTTCAACTTTCCACTCATGTAGGCCGCCGTAGAACTGACCTCCCCCGTCAGAATCTGCATCATCAGCTCTGTAGAGAGAGATATTCGACAGTCCACTGAGTCCGGGACGGGCTGGGATGACAACACATGCCCAATGCTTCCAGATTCTGCAATAAACAACAAGCAAAGATACATATATTAAGTAAGGTAAATATTTCTAATGCATAGAAATACAGTAACATATTATAGAAATAGCAAAAGGCGAATATATATTTGGGAAAGTGAAGGATCGGGATCCCGTAACGGCTAAAGCGGTTAAAACGACCAATAACAACACCATCCTGACTACAACCAACCAAGCTGCTAGAGCTGTATCAGGGGCTGAGACATCTTTACGGCTTCAATCAAACTGTTTCTGTCACAAATCAGCAGCAAATCACAAATCTTCAGCAAACAGCCACATCACTATCATAGTGTCAAATGAAATCAGATACTCAGGGCTGTACAATCCAACTCTAAAAGGCAAAAGACAAAAGTTACAAAAATCTACAAAAATTAATCTACCATTTTTCAGATCCAACAGAATCTTGGCATCGCCATCGGGAATGATAAACAGATAGATGGCGTTGACTTTGGAGACCAGATCAGCACTGATGACTGGACGAAGGAACTCCACGACCCTCTGGAGGATGGGAAAGGGAGAGAGACTTCCGTTGCTGGCGGAGGCAACCAGACTGGTCAGTTCGGTGGACGCTGCCAAAGCCAGATCCTCAGGCGATGCATCTGATGCTACAAACAAGGCAGAAAATAGAACAAATTAACTTCAATAGACATTCTTCCGTGGGACACTATGTAGTTGAACAATATCACTGTAATTTATTTATTGCTGGTAATTCGAAAAGGAAATCGTATGTAGCTAGAAACACACATGAGAAAAAAGTAACCGGTACTACTGTAAAGTAAAGCTAAAACTACAATTATACTACTCTCAACTTTATTTTTCGCGAGCTTAACCTTTTCCGTGAACTAGCGAGCTATGCTCGGCAGTTTTCCGTGAGCTATGTTCGTCAAATTTGACGAACTTCGCTAAAATTTTACACCAAAAAAGTAGCTAAAACAACTTCTCATGAATTTAGTGTAAGTTTTTCGTGAACTATGTACGCGAAATTCGCCAATTTGACGAATACTGCTACCTTGCGCGAAAATCGCGGAAAAGGTGAATTCTCAAAAAATAAAGTGTTTTAGAGCTGTATTGCACACTGACATAGCATTTAAAGACACGAAAACCCAATCACTAGATTTTTGCAAAACGGGGGCATTTTTCGGACACCCCATTACTTTCCAGGAACCAATAATTTACCCCATTTATTTCACCCACTACAGAAATCTACTAAAATACCAGAAATACAGTGCCTGACTAACCAGCATTGTTACAGTAACCATTCTTTCCCTGTTGTGATATAAGACTTTGGGCAATGTTGGAGAGTGCAGGAAGCAGAGACTGGAATAGATTGGTAAAGCCGCCGGCAAAGGGAGAGTTGGCTTCACGAAGAACGGTTAATTCCGCACTAAAATAAGAATGGAAGAAAAAAGGAAGTCTACTCAACTCGGAATGTTAACAGTAGTTTTGAGCACTACTGAAAGTTAGCAAAGGAAATGCCAGATACACATTTTGTTGTTTAAAATTTTCAAAAACACTAAGAAGCTAAAAATTGAAAAATTCAAAATTTCCAACTGAAACTTCTCCAAAGTCATGATAGGAATTTCTATAATCTCCTGACGCAGCTGGATGTAAAAGAACTTTATCCTTCAAAACTATAGCTTACCAAAAGGGACACACTTTAAGTCATTCAAATCAAAAAAGCTACGCTAAACTTCTAATGCGTTTTGGCATGCAACTTACATCTCCACCGAACTAATTTCAATTCCCCAAGAGGACACTGCTTTTCCGAGCTCATCCTGAAAAAGACAACAAACACTATGATAAAATTATACTATAAGGAAACAGTACAGCCTAAACAAAAACGGACAGTCACAATGAATAAGCTAAGCAGAGTTTTTAACACATTTCCGATCGACATGCTATAAAAATCAATTTAACAAGAACCAAAAATGCTCCTTCGTCGCATGTAAAATACATATGAGTACTCTCAGGCAGGTTGTACAAAGACGGAAACTAGCCTGTAAAATGCAGATGAGTGGCGTTGAGGTTGTAAATTAAGGAAAACAAGTTGCAACGGCTTAACATATGAGCCTGTCCTACAACGAGGCTCATATTGGCGTATGTCATAATATAATTTGTCGAAATTTGACTTTCATATAAATAGCACGTAAAGCTTTTCATTACAAAATTGTCCTTCACACATCTTGTCGCTAAGACATTATACTGTGCATACGCATTATACGGCATGCCACTCTGCGCTCTGACTCAGAGCCATGTGGGGAAAGCATTACGTATGTGAGAGTAGTGTGTCATAGTGTTCCGAGAATACAGTAGGTGTACTATAGTACTTCCGGAAATAGTAGGTGACATGGTGTTTCGGGGAACATCAGCTTGCATATGTACAGTAAACTTGAGGTGTCGCAGTTCACTTTTCTGTCCATTTCTTTCAAGCCACAATGTTAACATGTTATGTCTATTCATTCGTTTTTTCTTTAATATGATGACCTGATGATCTTTAAGAAGGCTGCACTGTGACGCCAATATGAGCCTCGTTGTAGGACAGGCTCATATGTTAAGCCGTTGCAACTTGTTTTCCTTAATTTACAACCTCAACGCCACTCATCTGCATTTTACAGGCTAGTTTCCGTCTTTGTACAACCTGCCTGAGAGTACTCATTATGTATTTTACATGCGACGAAGGAGCATTTTTGGTTCTTGTTTTCCATTCTTTTACATATGTATGCGCAAAAAAGAACCAACATAATATATTTCCGAACACCATCAGCAAGCAGATTCTATTTTGACCACTTTTGGAAAATTTCACATTTGACCCAAAATCACTTACGTCCCCACCCCACCCCACCACAGCACTCTACAGCGACTTTGAGCATGCAATTCCATGACAAAAGTTGTTCAGCTCACTTAGGGCTTTCATTTGGTACCAAATTCGACCACTTTTGAAAAATTTCATTTTTGACCGAAAATCGCCTAAGTCCCCACCCACCCCACCACGCTACAGCCATTTAGAGCATGCAATTCTATGACAAAAGTTGTTCAGCTCACTTAGGGCTTTCATTTGGTACCAAATTTGACCACTTTTGAAAAATTTCATTTTGGACCACCTGACCCCTTACCGACCTGACCCCTCAGACGGTCAAGTGGAGCCAGCCCAGCAAAATGGGTGCGTTGTACAGCAAAACGGACACCGGAAATGAGCTGGGCGCACCAGAAAACCCCTATAGAGAAAGTTTTGAGAGGCCAAGTAGAGCCTAGTATGGACCTCCAGGAAACGGTTGCCGACATGACCCTCCAGACGACAAAGTGGAAACAGCCCAGCAAGATAGATGAGTCGGACGGCAAAACGGACACCGGATATGAGCTGGGCGCACCAGAAAACCCCTATAGAGGAAGTTTTGAGAGGCCAAGTAGAGCCCAGTATGGGCCTCCAGGTAGCGGTTGCCGACATGACCCTCCAGACGGCAAAGTGGAACCAGCCCAGCAACTTGGGTCAGTCGGGCAGCAAAATTGATAGCGGGAATCAATTCTCCGTCCGCAAAAACCTTTGTATGCAAGATTTGAGGCTTCCAGGTCGCAAAATAAGCGAAAAAACTATGTTCAAAGTTGGACCCAAAATTCACCAACTTTGGCAGGCCAGTACCCAAAAATTACGCTCAGGGCCGGAAAATCATATAGCAATTGAACGACCCTGATATGTGTCCTATTCAGCCATATAGGCAGTATTGCCCCATATATAGCCCAGTCTGACTTATTACGGCGCCTTTGAAACATACTTTTTGGCCATTTTAGCGTTTTGGCCGACTTTGGCCCCCCGCCAAAACTTTTTTCCGGCCCTGGGAGGCATAAAAACTAGCCTATCGGCTTATTTTTGTTGCGTACTCCAAGAATATGGTTTTCATAGGCAAAAATTTTTCTATCTGTTGTTATTAAAGCTACAAAACCACCTTACCAGACGTCAAAGCGGAGAACCGGAAAAAAACATCACTCTCGTAAGCGATTTTTGGCGCAACTTTTTAACGGAAAGTGGTACGGGGATGAAACTTCGCACACATACTAAACTCGACACGTACAATTTTTTGCGCACATAATCTGCGCAGGATCTGCGCAGGTATCTGCGCAGCTTCTGCGCAGCCTTGTTTTACACGGTCATTCGACCATTTTCACTCATATTATAGGGGTCGCTACCGCGACCCCTATGATAATGTACGTATAACCTACGTTTGTTTATGTTAACCGAAAGGTATTAAAAGAAATTTCACTACACAGCCAACTGCCTACTGTTAATTCTTCACAGAATATTTTATCTTGTACTACAGCGGAGAGTTTGCGCTTATTGACGGCACAGTGACACTGGGATTGGACCAGATTTTCGACAGACTGAACAGCGTCCTGTGTGGAGACCACAAAGGCAATAGGGTCCCGAATACAGTATTGGACGGAACCAGAGATATGAACAATCCCGCCGTCTACAGTCAACACCTAGACACAAATGAACCATAATGACAGTAACTAGAGTGATAACGAGAATTAATAGCAAAATGAGACCAACTAAGGTAGACTCGAAAAAAAGGTAACTTTTGTAAACGAGATAAATTTGTCGGACCTTTAAAGAAAGGCCGCATCCAGCGTAAGGTTTCAGGGGTCTAGATCCCTCATTTGGCACGAATAAAGGAAAAATGTTTTCCAATTTTAAACAACCAGCCGTTTCTTAAAACTTTTCATGCCCCCGGCCCGGCGCGATAATTTAGCGTATGCCACAATTAAAAAACTTCAACATCCAATGTATTATTTTTTGGCAAAATGTAAACATTCTTCAACTTCTGTGGGGAATCCACTCCCTGGCCCCCTTGTATGTATGTATTTGACCTCCCTTTTCAAAACCATGGGCGGGGGCCTGCTTTGAAGATAACTATAAAGAAGTAAAATAACGACATATAAAGCACCACTCGGACAGAACCGTGCATACCAACCTGCATAGGATTGATTTTTGCAGACCTGGGTCGCATATCAACTCGTTTGATAGTATCAATGCAGGGCACAATTAAAACAATGCCTAGAATTAGAAAAGAATAAGCCTGCTTCACAGAAAGTCGTTTAGAATCTATAAAAAAGTCAAAATTGACTGTGATTATCAGGTACCTTCCGGGGCCGAAATTTAGCGGAATTTTGTAAATTTTGATATTTATTAAAACTTCTAATTTTATAAGTCAAAAGTACATTAAATTGTTACAAATGCTTAGTTTTCTCCCAGATTTGAATAAAAACAACCATAGTAATGCTTGTATATATACCTGAAATTAGTAAACAATTTGAATTTTTAAGAAAAGTATTGACAATTTTTCATTTGGTGGAACCAAGGTTTTTTTTAGGCCATAGCTTAGGCCATGGCCTAAATTTATGAGTCGATGGACTAAAGAATTTTGGCCGTTGAGGCCATTTGGCCTAAATTTTTCGACGAAAACCCAGTTAAATTTTATTGATTTTTAAGTAAAAACAACATTTTTCTAAAAAATTTTTCGCGCCTTCGGCGCGAATTTATACATTTTCCCTTGTATTTTTCGGCTACGCCAGCCGCCAGCTAGTTACATTATCTAGTTGCACTTATAAATACACATTCAAGTTATAATTTCATTTACTATTATAAGGATTTCATCGAAGAAATGCTATTTTAATATGTAGTTTAACTTTATTTCTATTATATATAAAGCCATGGGGTGAAAAAACCCACCCCCTTTTTTGGGGAAAAAACCCACCCGCCTCCTGGGTCATGGGGTTGGAGATATGAGCTCCAAAACATAGCAGCAGGAAGCGCGACTCTTTCTAAAATATATATGCAAAGAACAAGTCATTTGGTTCACTCCTGCTCATTTTATGACATTTTGAAAATGACAACTACTTTTTGGTTCAACCATCCAAAAATTTACCAAAAGTTTGGACCGATGTAACTTTTGCCTGGGTTGGGCTAGAAAAGTTTTGCAAATATCTGCAATGATGGCAACTCTTCCTCTTTGCACACAGCCAAAATTAGACCGATCCGCTGTACCGTTAGTCTGGCACATTGCCAAACGTGGCGGGGAAAAACCCACTTTGGGGGGAAAACCCACCCAAATTTTTTTGAAAAATTTTTTAACAACTCAACACGGAAACAATTAGAGACTATAGCACGGTACTATCGAGCACGCTGCGTCATCCTATGCGGTCAGATTCGGACAATTTTGCTTATCTGGCTAGCTAGGGGCTAAAAACCTTAAAAGTGCCATTTCGCTGCTGGAGGACCCAATACATTTACAATTGTGGATTTTAACAGCCAATTCTACGTAAAAAAACCATTCTCTACACGATAGAATAATAAGTTTTATCAAATTACATCATTTTTAGCATTTTTAAAAAATTGCCCTATGTTTATGTGTTAAACTTTATGAAACCTGGCCAGCTGATGCAGCATTTTCAACGGCGCGTGAGATCTCAAAAAAGCTACTTAGATCGGGTTTTTTGGTTCATACTAACTAAAAAAGGGTTGAATTTTACACTGGAAGTGTCAGAATTGCGATACGACAATTTTTAAGACCTGTGAGGGGTGGGTTTATTTCCCCCATTTGGGTTTTTCCCCCATTGGGTTTTCCCCCGCTACTTTTTGCATTATACCGCTCTAACGGTACAACCTAGAGAAGTGCAAATAGGCTTAAAAGAAAGTTCTAAGTACGCCAAGTACAACGGTATATAAAGTTCTCAGATAGCCCTTATAACAAGAATAAAAATGCTCCGGTGGAGCATGAAAAATGCAATATGGGTGACATTCGGTTGTAAATGGACAGAGGACTAGGTTTTAAAACGTTAATATGGGAGGGGCAGGTTGTAAATGCCAGGAGGACTAGGTTAAAAGCGCACTAATATGGACCAGCTTCGCTGAACAACCCATATTCGCGAAAACTGCCCACAGTTTCTACCGGCTGCTGCTTGCTGTTGCTATCGGCAGTTCTTCAGAAAATCGTACGATTTTTCAGCATGACCTTGCAAGTATATATATGTATATAGTCGTGCTCCTTATTAAACAACTTAATAATACACATACATAATGTCAACTGCCTTTCGCATCAACTTAATACAATATTCTGCGCTGACAGTGCAGAAAAACACCTTGAACACCTTTCTACCGGAACTGCATTGTTTATTTGGAATAAGCTTTAATATTTCAAAATCGTCTCGCTTGCTTTGAAAGCTGAAGAATGTAGATCTTACTCGTATGTCATGTGGAGTGGAGCATGAGTAAACCGCGAATATGGGTTGTTCAGCGAAGCTGGTCCATATTAGTGCGCTTTTAACCTAGTCCTCCTGGCATTTACAACCTGCCCCTCCCATATTAACGTTTTAAAACCTAGTCCTCTGTCCATTTACAACCGAATGTCACCCATATTGCATTTTTCATGCTCGACCGGAGCATTTTTATTCTTGTCCTATTTCATTTTTAAGGTTCTCAGTAAAAAGCAGAAACGTTAAAGCTGTGTGAAAGAAACTTTAAAAATTCCGCCAATCATTAATCGTCAACCGAAAATACAGAAAAAAGAAGCTTGAAAAGTTCCAAGTTCTTCCTTTTCCTCTATTTTGACAGAAATTCAACATCCAGTACCCATGGCTGCAATAGTTTTAGTTGCTGTATATAGCATATAGCACTCAACTGCAGCGCAACCAAATGCAAACTTTACTGCCAGTGAGGAAAACTCATAAGGCACGATTTGCAATGCTCTGCCGCACTTGTACGCAAAATTTCGGACGATTGCAACTTACCTGTAGCTAGTTATGGGCCGTGCTGTACTTCAGCAGCACTCTACTGCAGCGCAGCCGCAGCCAGATGCAAACGTTACTGTCGGTGAAGGAAACTCATACGGCACGATTTGCAATGCTCTGCCGCACGTGTGTGCAAAATTTCGGACGATTGCAACTCATCTGTAGCTAGTTATAGGCCGTGCTGTACTTCAGCAGCCCTCTACTGCAGCGCAACCAGATGCAAACTTTACTGCCAGTGAGGAAAACTCATACGGCACGATTTGCAATGCTCTGCCGCACTTGTACGCAAAATTTCGGACGATTGCAACTTACCTGTGGCTAGTTATAGGCCGTGCTGTGTTTCCGCAGCACTCTACTGCAGCGCAACCACATAGTAACATCGTAATAAGTATACGAAACGTATCTATAATAGTTTGTCATGTCCTAAACTATCTGCATGCCGAATTCCAAATACCAGTGACGAATGAATAACTTGCTATCGACTGTGCTGTGCTTGGGGCAGCATATACAGCACGGTGGAAGCTAGAGAGTGTACCAACTTACTAACATAGCTACAGTTCCCCCTTACTCCAGACACAATTTTCACGAAGTTTCATATGTTTAGCCGTTTGCAGTAAGTCTACAGACAGCGTGCTATGGTTGCGGCATAATAGTACAGCACGATAGCAGCACCGCACAGCGCTGCGCCTATGCTCATCGTGTTCAGCGACCCCAATAACCCTTATATGCGTCCCACTAGATGGCTCAAAACAGCATATTTAGGCCTATTTTTGACTATCTTCTGTAGAGTTGGGACTTAGAAATTTTTCGAAAATGGCCATTTGGACCGACTAACTTTGGACCGGCCGCCAGAACGGTCCAGGACCTAAATCAAAAATCGGCCAACGTTATGACACGCTACCCATCCCAAAGTTTCTTATGCAGCAAGTCACGTCTCTCTAACTTGTTCCCTGAGCTCTGTGGCCGTGACACAAAATTGGCCTTTTTTGACCAAAAACGCCGTTTGGCCACTTTTGGCCGGCCGCACAGGTGGCATGCCGGGCCGGGCAGCGAAAAAATATAGCGCGGGGCACATGGGACCATATCGGCATTCAGAAAATATAAACCTTTCCGGCTGAAAACGTCCACATCTTTCAAACACTCCTTGCACAAAATTGCATTTTTCCAAGCGCATTTGCGAAAAAAATGTCTGGAAATCGACTTGTTCAGCGAAGCCAAAGCGAAATTTGTTCGCCCGTAACGGGCAACACGGTAGAGTCCAACGATACCAAACTTGCCGAGTTTCGTTCAGTATTGAGCGGCACAGTTTCAACTAGTTCAAAGGCCGCGCAGCGCCTTTTACACCCATATTATAGGGGGTCGCTCTCGCGCCCCCCTATAATAAAAAAGTTCCAGCCAAAATCCGAAAATGTGGGTTTTCACCCCATGGCTATACATAGTTTAATTTTTTCTTCTTTTGGTTCATAGTCGTATGCTCCTACCTGTTTTAATTTTCAATAAAAATTCATTAATTCATTAATACTGTTATTTCTATACTAACAAGGTTCTGTTTTTGCCATTTTAAGGTTAAAACGTAGTTTTTCTAGTGTGTTATACAGTGACGATGGCGGTTTTTGTTGTTAAACAGCGATGTTTGAATATATAACGCGTGAATACATGATAACTGTAATTTTAACAATGCGTACAATAACGCACAACCTAAAATAATTTGCAAAATTTCTGGATGGCCTAAATTTTTCGGCTGATGGCCTAAAAAAATTTGAGTCATTGAGGCCATTTGGCCTAAAGTTCGGCGACACAAAAACCCTGGGTGGGACCCTCAATTTTCAGTGTCCAGCATCACGGCGGCGAAGTCCAGGTACCGGCACTTCGGTAGTGGCGGCTGCAGTTGCATTCCCTGGCCTTTAGGGTGCTTTTCCTTTTCTCTGCGATCTCTCTCAAATGCGCACCGTCTCGCTCCTTGGACCTCATACCTGGTCTAGCAACACACAACACACTAGCGTAGTCAGAAAAATTTTTGGGGGATGCAAAAAATTTTCCGGACGGTCTGGGGGACGGCGCCCCTTAAAGCAGAGAGAAATTTTCTATTTCGTGAAGTTCGTGGAATTTTTACAAAACATTCTTTGATGATCAAATTAAAAAACACTTAAGGTCCGGCACGTGTTCAGTCATGCACCCAAATGTTGTAGAAGATGGTCAAAATACACCAAATTGGGTATTTGGTACTATTCATTTGGGGGTGCGAAGGATGCGGTATTATGACGACGCTAAAATATTTTATTCAGAGCCGCAGGCGCGAAAAAAAGTAAAAAATGGACGTTTTGACGATGACAGGTTTTTATACAACACATACAATTTTAACCCTGCCTACAAATACGTATATATACTACAGTTAATACAACACAGTCATTTAATCCCAAGTAAATTTACTAACCTGGTCCCTTTGATTTCTGCATTCTTCCTAACCGTAGGATAACAATGCGTTCAAAATTTTGAGCAACTAAAAATACAGCAACAAGGTCGCAGCATCAGCGTTATAAAAATATTAAATACTACACAAAAAAGATGCAAGATACAAGCATCAGTTGTTAATTTGCGTGCTTAAGTACCTAATTTCACAGGCTCATCTGGCATTTTTAGGGTCCCGAAAAGTGGCTTTGTTTCCTCCCTAGTGAGGGGGAAGTGCGGGGCTTCCGAACAGTGGGGGGGCGAGAGTCCTTTAGCAAATATTTGCGCTTTTAGGTAAAAACACAAAAAAATCGCTGTTTTTAAGCTTAAATTGTATTTATAAGTCCATAAATTAAACTCAAAAATTCAGAAAATTTTGAAAATTTGACTCAAAAACTTAATTTTTCGACACTATTAATGATGCCAAAAAGTGGGGGCTTTCGAAAAGTGGCGCCCCCCCACTAAAAAATGCTAGCTCATACGTACTGAGTAACTTTGGTAGCATGCTGTTGTGCCTCCTGTGGCTTCATTGGCAGAACACTTACATGCGAAATCAGTGTTTTTTTTGTCAAAAATAGCCGTTTGTAGAAATGAATAATAGTTTTGATGATGCCAAAATAGAAAATGACGACAGAATGACCAAGCCAAATGTGGAAGTAGTACTTCAAATTTAATAAGAATGCAAAGTTTCATTATGTTTTACCAGTGATTTTTCAAAAATTTCAATACACACTGCTGCCCTCAAACTCCTGCCTCATATATATTGTTCTAGTGATGTTAAGCTTCGACTTTGTTTGAATTAATCAGTATCTCAGTATATATATATATACAAAGCCACAGGCTAAGAGTCTTCATGCTACACACTTCAACTGCATTTTTTGATCAAATTTCGCAGTACCAATTTCGCTGAATATTTTCTTTAAAACCTTCTCTTCGGTTATCTCAGCTAGAATGGAATGAGAGCATATACGTATGTAGCAGGATAGGATGTTTAAGAACGTTTATTGTATAAATGTTATAACTACTTAGGGATGGATCTGGAGGGCAGCCCTGACGTTGCGATTTTAATGTTAGTAAAAGCAAGCAGGAAAAACAGAAAAAGGCATGTCAACACAATTTCGTGAGCGCGTACATATACGTATTATATTTCCAGTGTTTTTACCAGATTTTTCGATAGAAAAGTTTAAAATGTCGTGCGAGTTTTGGCAAAAAATTTTTTATTTCTTCCTTCAAAAAGGGTAAACTTTTAAAAATTTTCTTGTTTCTGCAAAATGAAAAGAATTAAAGATTTAAAGGACGATTTCATCTAAAAAGCAAAACGAGCCCAACTTGTTGGGCTCTGCCTCAGACTTACATTGTATTGGGTTGTTCTCGTCATTGTTAATGCCTAAAGACATGATACATACATAGACACCAGATATTTGTATTATACTTTTACGTAAGTTAGAATATATATTCGCTTGACAATGCAAAATGCGAAGCAGGACACGCCAATAAGGTAAAAAATCAACCAAACCCACCAGTATAGCCTAAAATCAAAACAAAACTGCATTTCTCAAAACTTTATTTTTGGATGCTGGCAAAATAAAAATGACGTTCATAAAGAAAATTTGACAAAAATTTGATTAAACCTGATTTTGAAAAAAAAACGCTGGCGTAAAAAGAGAGGCTGTAGTTCAGATCCCATCAAAGGAGCACATTTTCAAGTTTTCACTGGGGTGGGTAGTATATAACTTAGGTATTTATTTCATCTAGCACTGTCCAACCAAAATAATGGAAGAATATATTCAATCATGGTTCAACAGTATCTATAATTTGTAGCCCCACCTGACGCAAAAGATGATGGAAAAGGGGAAAGCGTGAATCCACCAGAGCAAAGGAAACGCAGAGGACGATCTGCTCCAGAAATCGCATTACTAGACTGTCTGCAATAAAATAATTCGAAACTTCCCCTGGGCACGAAAAGGTAAAGCACCATAACTATAAGAGTTATATATATGTAGTCTAGTCTTCTATAGATATATTGTTGATCGCTTTTGAAGTCGCCAAAGAATCAACAGAATAATACGCCTGAGAATTCCTGTAATCACCAGATACTCATGGAACTAAGTGTTGACAGTATCGACATAAATCGACATAAATAGAGCTACCCATTACGGATGCAATTAGCAAATATGTATATGCGTAGTAGTTGAAATGTCAAATCTTAAGTGCGGCGGAGTGAAATTAGAGTAAAAAGTTAATTGAATCAGCGAAAGGTTTCCCTACAGTCCAGATGGTTGCTTTGAAAATAAAAAGAATGAAGAAATAGTACATAATTATCTTTTTCTCCTACTTATTTTCTTCTTCTTCTTCTTATCTTCCAAGTTAAATAACTAACCAACTAACTAGGAAAATAGACGTGCCAGGGAACGAAAGAAAAGAGGGAAAGAAAGGCAAACTATATCCTGTTTGCTCGGCGAGGAAGAAAAAAACGCTGTTTTGCTACTTAAGGACCAAACAAGAGGAGAATGGGGTGAAATGAAATGGAATGAGAGGCTAAGCCGGCGCCAGAGACAAGTGATGGAGCACAGAGAGAGAAAGGAGGGAGAATAGAGGGGATTTTCTCCGCTTTTAACTAGACAGGAAAAGGGGGTAGGGGAGAGGGAAGGTAAGTAAACTATGAAAATTGCAAAATAAAAAACCGGATGGCAAGGCAATCTAAGTGAGAAGAAGGAAAGACTGGACTACAGAAAGATGGATCATTGGAGAGAAGATTAAACAGGGTAAGATAATACCAATCACAGGCTTCAGAGACTGAGACGAGTTAGAGGGCAGTGAAACGACTAATACACACGACCACGTTGCTTAGACTAACTCAACCCCAATCACACAAGCCCATAAAAATATCCTCCTATATGCATATAGAGACCTGGAGAAAAAGTGTATGTATGTACGAATGGCGAAAAGCAATCTAAGAAAATGATCACCTCAAGAGTCAAGAAGATTCAACAAAACTGAGCTAAGAAATCTGCATAATAGCAATCGGGCATTTTTAATTGTGAGCAGGAGGCGAAGTTTGAAGGAGATGGGTGAACCGGTTACCCTCGGAAAACCAGGTTTCTGTGTTTTTTGCCCAGAAGTTGTCCTAAAAGGTTCCTTGGGGAGGGTGAGCGATCCCTCCAAGGGTGAGTTCAGGTCCTGAAGGGGGCAGTGAAACGCAGTGAAACACCTCCCTATCACAAATATGGTCGTGTTCTGACGTCTCCAAAGAAACACTCGGGATCAGGGTAGGCAGGGTGAGAGAATAATTTTCGCGAGACCGAGGCTGGCCAAGTCTAAGCTGTTGGGCTAAATCGATACTAGCAATTTTAGGCTTAAATTTAGTTTCTTGCAGTTTTTTAAGTTTTAGGCTCAGTATTAAAGACTTCAACACATATATAAAGGTTTCATAACATTGATTTGAAATTTGATGTTTTCCAAAGAATTTCCGGTCCTCGGTCCAAAACCGTGACTTTT
>JASAND010013657.1:0-13920 GCA_030248195.1 Trissonchulus latispiculum
CTTCATCATCACCTCCGGCTCTTACTATCTCCAGAGTCCGGCTCATCTCCGTTCCCCACGTCGGCGCCCGCTGACTTCCCTGACCAGTGGCACACTCTCTGCCCTGGTATCTGCCCGTCTGGACCCCCCTCCGAATCACTACTGTCGGCTGTGTGCAATGCCCGCACCAGTTTGCCCAACTGGAATCTCTAGTCCCTGGGGCTGCATGCCTGCGCCCACCTCTTCCTGGCCGATGAATGAACTGTTACCGGCCTACACTGCCACTGCAACTACCTCTACCACCACAACCAGACTGTTACCGATCTTACACTGACTATTGCCATTGCCACCTGCCATCGACAACGAGAAATTGTATTGTGACTTTCATTCTTGTATATGTACAGATTTTTGCTGTGATTACCTAGTTTGAGCTCTGCTGTACACTGTATTTAGTGCTGACTTGTCGATATCCTCTATATGTCCTGATTGCATTTGCACCGTTTTTGTTTCGAAAAATTTTCCCCCCAAGTCGAACTTTCCCCAATTTTTTGTGGAGTGGAGTGTGGAGGCAGCAAATTCTGCTTACTGGCATTGAGAGTTTTAGAAGAATCTTAGAAGGAAATAATACTCAGATTTTTATGAAAGTTATTCTTAGAAGTTATTTGTAGTAACTGTGATTGGCATTGATTGATTCGTATTTGTTAGTTGTGGACAAGTTCGTATTTGTTATTTGTTATTTGTGGACAAGGTTCTGATGAAGTTTCATGGTTTAGCTAGTTGAATAGTATGAATTTTCTCCTGAGATGGTTTGGACTTAGCTACCTAAAATTTGAATTCTTGATTGGTGAACAGTTTTGTACCTGTTGTCCGAAAACTCTTTTGTGTTAATTCTGTATTTCTGTGGCGTTATCTGAATTTCTGCGTGAGTACTTTTGATGGAGGAATTAGAAAGGAGATTCGTCTCATAGGAGCCTTGAGAAAAGCCCTAAAGTAATCAAAGTTGACCCCAAAAGTTACGTAAGCTCTTTCGACGTCAAACTGGGTCGGCTCTCTGACGAAAACAAAGAGAGCCGACGAAAACAGGCATACGGTAGGAGCACAGCGATTGGATACTTGAAAAAATAGAGCGCCCTCTGACGAAGTTGTGGCTGAAGTTCAGTTCGAAAGGGGACCTGAACTTCAGTCTTGGGTTGGCAGCTTGGTGTACTGTGGTTTTTCACGCTCTCGTCTTTGGATTGACTTGTCTCAGTTCGGCTGTTACGCCGTGGGCTTGATATAGCCTGTTGTCTTGGATTACTTGGGTCGCGAAGACCAGATACGCGGTGTAAGCCGGTATCACCTTGGAGGATTTGTTTGACCGATTTTGTACTGCTTGTTAACTGCGCTGCCAGCCCGGATTCCTATTTTATTTGCTGTGATTTTAACCTTTCCTCGCCTATCGCTGTTTCCGCCGGAGCCTGTTGCTGTTCACTGATCGGATTGTCCAGGAGGTAAAGTAACGAGTAAGACCCAGTCTGTATTCAGATTTGAGAACGTTCAGAGAATTTCTAAAAAATAGGCTTGATTTGAATTCCTATACTTCACACTGACTAGTTGATCCATTTGTAATATTGTGATTTTTGTCTATGTCTACCTAAGGATTAATGCCTCTTTTGTGGTTGAACTATATGTATGTCACTATATACTTGTACTGAATTTCAACGGCGGAATTTAAATGTAAAACATATTTTATATTGAATGTTGATAACCGTGACTGTTTAAAATAATAGCTAGAATCATTAAAACCTTGTAAAACCTTCATGACTATTCCTGAATAGGTTTCTAGATAGGTATTGGAATAACTAAATAGTTAGTAGACAAACATCTGCTTGGATACTCTAATGATAATCACCCCTGTTACTATATTTATGCCAAAATAGTGGATTTGGGAGGCTATAAAGGAATCAAACCAGTGCTCTATTATATTGTGAACAAGACTAGTAGACCCCATTTTATTACATATATATAAAGCTATAATATATATAAAGCTAACATTGTCGAGTCGAGCTTCAGTTGTTACAGTAATGTACAATGCAATGTACACTTTACAGTTGGTTGCAACGTACTCAGTTTTGCATTGCTTAATGGCTTCAAATTTGGCCTTGAATTCTTCTTTCTTTTCTTCCATATTTGCTTTAAATTCTTCCTTTTTCTGTTCAACGCATTGTCTCAGCGGTTCGCAACCACACTTGGCTCCACCGTCCTATAAAATATGGAACAACAATAAATGCTTGTTGAGTGACTACTTCAAGACAAAGTATTTCGAAGTCATCGTTTAGTCAGGAATGGTAAAACGAAAACTAGAGTACGTATAGGACGGGTAATATTTTTCTCACTTACCAAATTATGTTCTAAAAGTAGTCATCAAACAAAACGTTGAAGCGGGTTTATCTCGACTAGGCTGAATTCTATATTCAGGGCAAAATTTCCTTCAAAACTTCTGTTTTCTAAAAAGTTGTATATAATTTTCCTGGGTCCTGCAGTCTTTTTTTCGCTTCAGCTTTGGTGAGTTCAGTGACCTGTAGACCTATCATCGTAGGCTTAAGACATTAGCTTACTACTGTTATGAAAAGCTATGAACTATGCTATGTTACTACTATGAAAAGCTGGATAGAAAACGGACTGAATAGTGCAGAGCAGAATCTTATAGCTTGATACAGAAAGTTGTAATTTTCGAAAAAAATCAGGCGAAGATAAAGCATTTTGAAGATTTAGTCCGAAAACTTAATTTTGGACAAGTTTCATCTCTTTTCACTGTTGTTTCAGCCACTTCACCACCCATTTCTTTATCCTTGCTTCACCCCTTGTTTGTAAGGGGGCCAATTTCCGTTAATTGCATATTGGAAACCTTTTACTGCTTGTGGGCAACTTCTCGAAACCCCTTGCGAGCAACATCATCGAAGGAATCTCGAAGTGACATCTAGTAGGAAGATCCCACAAGTGAGTGGGTCCGAAAAACTTTTTTGCAAAAACATAGTAATTTTAAGTGAAAAATTCCGGCGCAGCCGGAAAATTTTTGGAAATTTTAGTCGTAAAACCTATTTTTTTGGGCAGTTTTCTTACCCCTTGTGGCCAATTTTCTTACCCCCTGTGGCAGCAATTTCGCGACCCCTTGTGGGTTGCGTCCTTGTGGGTTAGCACGTCCAAAAAACAAGGAAAGCTGTTTTTTTCCTGAAAAATGACAAAAATAGCTTAAAAATCGCTTTCGAAAGTACCCCTAAGAAAAATCGCTCTCACAAGGGGTACCCACATTTGCTTCTACAAGGGTCAGTGAAATTTGACCTCCCGTTCAGGTATGCCCATTACCCAACCCTAATTTGCTGCCACAACAGTTAGGGAAATTTGACATTGCGCGAAATGCCGGTGTTAGGCTGTAGCGCTTCTACCAGGGCTGGTGGATCAGGAAGAAACCAAGGACAAGCCCAAGACGGGAGGCGTCAGGCACCCTCGTACCCACGAAACCAGGACCTAGAAGAGAGAAGGGAAGACGGAGGTTCAGCTTTTCACTCACCATTGAAAGTAAAGAATTGGTCCCGCCGGGGATCGAACCACGGCCCTTCTGCTCTAGAGTCAGACATGCTAACCACTACACCACGGGACCATCAGCTGAACTACCATTGCAGGCTTATCAATCTTCCCTTACAAGGCTACTAACAGTAACAAAAAATATAGACAACCTGGATATATTTTGAAACTATATTTTCTATAGCCATTTAAAACTACTGCCATACCTGACCCAAGGCGACAACAGCCATGGAAGCGGCTATGGCAAGAAAGAGACACTGCATGGCTGTAGTTGCTGCAAACAAGTAGAAGCCCAAGCAGAAGAATTGAAAGAGATTTTTGCAATGACTGCTAGAAGCTAGTCTTCGCTTCGCCTACTCTGCTTCGAAAACCGGGTCGTTGATCGAGATTTAATCTAGAAACTTCGATACATCGCTAATTGTCAGTGTGGGAGTTAAACATAAATTTTCAAAATAAAAATACAATTGTTGAGCCGGAGTTGTTTACTATAAAAGTCACGAGTCGTTTTGTTGTTTAGACTGCTTTTTATGACCCTGACAATTTTGGCTGCAGGGTAGTTTTAGCATTAAATTTGTGATTTGTGCACTGCGCAATATTTCAACTGTCACACGCAAATTGTGAATGAACTGAATGAAATATGAATGAATGAATACTCTACCTAATTCGATAATTTACAATTCACAAAAATAACCCAGCCGTTGCTGCAAACTTATAGTAACAAGTTTTGCATTTTTGTCAGCAGTTAAAACTATTTTTTGCATTTTGTGCCATTCAATACTTGGCTCTTTCAATTCATTAACTACGAAAGCACAATAATGTGAAGTTAGCACCGGCAGGAAATAAATAAACTATGATCGTGATGCTAAGCCTAAATGAATTCACTGTTGTATTTCGATAAACACTCAACGTTTCTTCTCTTTTTTGACTAAATTCTTCGGTTACTTAGCTAACAGTTATTATTCGCCATTCCTGGGTAATTGTAGTCAGTTGGTATGAGATTTTGGGTCGGATTGGCGCTGCTTTCGTGTGTAGCTTTTTTTCAACTTAGCACAAGCGAGCAGAAGCGACACACAAATGCCCAGGGGTCGGATTAGGTTGTGTTGCAATTGCTGGGGAGTCTCCTCTTGATATTCGTCGGTATTCATTTGTTGGTGCCTGTCGATTTTAGGTGAAACTTTGTAGTTTTGTCGTCGTGCTTTTGTGCTTTCTTTGATTTTGGTCAACTTTATTGAGCTTGCGTGAAAATTATTCAATAAATCATTGTAATAGCTTTCCTTGAGTTTCAGCTGGTCAGGACTGTACATTTCTCCAACATCGCACACCACCGGTATTCACTTGTAATCTAGGATTCTAACCTAATAGTCAAATAGACAACAATATTTTACAAAGTCTCGTAGAGTCAAACTTCACAATAACAGTGACAGTAGTTTTGACCTGAAAACTTGCGTTAGCTTGTTTAACCACAGCGGCTCTCTTACATTGGCTTGCTGTCTTGTGATCATGGCAGAGGAAAAACACAAATTGTAGCCCGTGTCAAAAACGCCAAATGAGTAACGTATGTACCCATAGCACACCCACTGCTTGAGTCAGGCCCAAAACTTTTTGAGCCATGGTCCTTGAGTGGAGTAGGTACTTCTTGATCCATCCCTTACTTTTCCATCCGCTCCAGATTTTTTCCGAAATCCAAGTTTTAAGTGGTGTGCGGAAGGCTAGCGCTGCACACCAATTTTTGAGTCATGAAACCATATTCTGCAGAAAGTTTGCAAAAGGCTTCATGATTCACTAATCAAAATAATCCAAATTCCTTCGGTGCAGGAAATTTCAAAAATAAAAAATAAAAATAAAAAAGATTTGTAATGGCTAATCTGAATCCCGTCCGCTTACCGAAGCTAAGCGGACTCTAGTACAACTAAAACCCAAGCGTCAACTACATAATAATTTACACAAAACTACTAACAATTTATACGTGTTAGAAGATTCTTACAAAAAATTTTCAAAAATTCTACTAATTTTTTGAATTTTTACACATGAAATATTCCAAGTACATTGCGTCTCGTTGTAGAGTTTGGGAAACTCAATAAAGTGATTGAGTTAAAGTAAAGGATTTGCAGGTCTAATTTAGAGCGTGTTCATGTCTGAATTACTTCTCCGCTTACTCTAACCAACTCGAAACAGACATCGACATCCCTAAAGTTCAAATGTCACGTGTTTACTATTTAAATCAAAATATTCGGGTAGACAGAATTTCATGAAAACTACAAAATTATTGACAAAATTTAAAGCATTCAGCTCAACAACAAAGAAACAAAGTTGGGAAAAATGGGTCAATTTATAAAATAAAACTGGAACTTCAAATATAGTTGAAGAATACATTTTATTTGAACCTCCCGTAGCGCAGTGGTTTCGTGCTGCGCTACAAGTGGAGGATCATGTCAAGTCTAGAGCTTGAACAAAAAATAAGCTCTATCACCGTATTTCTAATATCCCTCCTGGGCAATTTACCGAGAAATGTCAAAAGGTGGCCGCCTGCTTGGACGTAATGGACGTACTGATGTAATGTGGGTGATAGCGATTGCGCTATCACCCCCCTTTCCAATATTTATACTTCGCGCTTTTTCCATTTTTCTCCCAAAATTCCCAAAAGGTCTCAAAAAATCCCCCCTTAAGTAAATGTTGTAATTTTATGATCTGTCTGCAAAGACAGATCATGCACGTCAGCAGACGCTGACAAAAACTGGTTTTTTCCAGTTTGTTCCCCTTTGATGCTGACTCAGACTTAATATAGTCAGTTGGGAGTTTTTCAAGCGAGAGAGTGGTCGGATCTTGAGATTGGGGCCCCCACCCTGTTAGCCACCTACACCTGAAAGCGTAAGAATTTATTTCGCCTTTTTCCTTTTAAAATCCTTTTTAACTTAATCCCTAATCCCTCCTTTTGCTTTAACCCCCTTTTTACTTACCTTTCAATTCACCCTAACTCTCCCCCTTTCCGTTTCCCACCTAATTAGCGGGGTTGCCCCCGGTCCCTCCCCTGGGTCTAACTTCATTAGCTAAGTCCCCTTCCCCAATTTTATTTTATTGTTCCGTTGCCGATTTGTTGCTGGTCCCCTTCCCTTGTTGGTGTACCCCTTTGTGTCCTTTGTGTAATTTGCCTGTCTTGTCCGGATATCGCCGGACGGACTTTACTGTCTTATCCTTGCCCTGTGCCGCCCCAGTAAATTCACCAGTTGCCTGTCGTTTATTTTATTTAATTAATTTCATTAAGCTTTAAATAATTTTGATCTCTTTTCTTAGCTAGGTAGAGCTCTGGGAGTGGCCCGGAGCTGACTTATAATTGAGCCTATTTTTGTGTGCGTGTCCCCCCAATTTTGTTAGGCGCCCCGTTGGCGTCCCCCAAAAATTATCCGTTTCCCCCTTGGCGAGGCAAGTCGGTGGTAGAGAGCCGCCTGGACTAAATATCTCCACCCGCAGTCACAGGTCAGCGTTCTTGCGCACGGTTCCACTTGTAAAATTTGGGGCGTGAGCTCAGTGGTTAAAGTCCCTAGCTCCCTCATATTTTACATCAGGCTGCCAGTTTCAGGCTCTCCCCTTTTATTTTTCCCCCCTGAAATATTTTTCCTATTTTTTCCCCTCCCCTAAATTAATTTTTCTAGCCCCCCCCCTCAGCCCAAAAATGCTTTTTAGAACCCTAAATAATTTTCCACCCTCCCTATTTTGCTTACCTTGACTGGATTCGCCGGTCTTCTATCCCTTTGGCGGTCGTGTATACCCACTCCCCCGTGGGGATTCACAAAGGTCTGCAATTGACGTCATTCCCAATTGCAAACCTTTGTGTTAATTTTTTTTGGCCCGCCCCCGCATCGCTGGTGCCCTTATCAGGCGCCTGACTCTGCTTGGGACTTTTGAAGTCCCGCCCACGCATCGCGTAAAGTCCCAGTCAGACGCCTGACTTCCTGTCAATTTGCCGTGAATTTTTATTAGTCCCGTTTCCCTTCTGTTGACGAGCGGCGTGTTTATTTTATCATCGTGGTTATTTTTGTGAATTCTTAGTGCTGTGTTATTTTTCCCCTATCCTTTTGGAATTTCCTATTATAGTTGGGCAGCCCAACTCTATCCCTTGATTATCACCGGGACCACGCCAACTGATAATCTATCCCCATTATACCAGCAACTCCCTGCCCGCCCTAAATTTACCCCAATCAGTCCCCCCTCACCCAGAAAATTTTTTGGGAGGGAAATACAAATTTTGGAAAAATTTTTCCGTTGGATTCCCGGGCTCGGCCAGGAATCTAATCCTGTACCGTTGGACGATTGAATTCCCAACTGGTGGATTGCTGTTACTCCCCGGACGAGACCCCAGCAATTTCAGGTCGAATTGAAGATTCGACCCAACCCCCCCGATTCTTGGTCCCGGAATACGTACGTACAGTTGGAGTTTCGTGTCCCTGGCCGGAGAACCCCGATTTTGAGTTATATACGTATATCCTACCCTGAAAATCCCCATCGCCCCCCGGTCCTGCCCAAAAATAGGATATACGTATATAACTAATTTGGTGAGTTGTGTTTTTTCGTGTCGTGTTTGTAATGGATTATTGCCCCCCTGAAGACGACCCCTTTGACAGCAAACCCAGAGTGGCCCGATCTCCTGACCCTCCCCCTCCTGACCTTGGGGCCGTGGTCGGAAGTTCTGGGCAGCACGGATCTTCCGTCCACATCCGCCTCGGGTCAGGATTGAGTCCCGAGAACGATCTACACCCCTCGTCGGACTACCCCCAGGACGGAGATAGGGGAAGCCCCTCCCGTCATGACCGATCTCCCGACCTACCCCCTCCTGACCTTGGGGCCGTGGTCGGAAGTTCTGGGCAGCACGGATCTTCCGTCCACATCCGCCTCGGGTCAGGATTGAGTCCCGAGGACGATCTACACCCCTCGTCGGACTACCCCCAGGACAGAGGTAGGGGAAGCCCCTCCCGTCATGACCCCACGGTTCACTTGGACGGTTCTGAACCGAGCGAAGAAGCCCCACCCCCCAACCCCACTCACCTGGAACATCCGTCCGGAAAGCCCCAACCCAAGAAAAAACCCGCTCTGGGTTTTTGTCCCAAAGCCCCGGCGTGTCCTGGATGGGCTCCCCCTCCCCATCAAACCCCATTGGAGTATTCTTATGATTATTCCCCCCATACCCCCGGATACCCTAAACCCCATTTGCCTACTAGGGAAGCCCTGGTAGTGCAAACCTGCCCGTCCACGAAACGCCATGCCAAATCTATTACGGCCTCTAGTGGAACGAAACCATCCCAAGGCCCCCATGATCAGATCAAACCCCGCCCATATGGAATTCGAAATAATTCCAATTCTTACCCTCGTAACCACAACTCCAGAACTCATGGGCCCAGGTTGTGCTTCTGGTGCACCCAAGAGGGGCACGGGTGGCAATACTGCCCCACCCGTATAGGCGCAGTCGACAACCTGGGGCCCAACCACCCCGGATTCCTACGTATGTTGGCGAGTCCGAAGGTGATGGCCAGCCCCCAACCCCAAGCGCGGACCCCCCTTCGCCAACAAGGAGGTGACCTGAGTGACCTCCAACCCCAACCCAGTCCTCAAGTTAGTCATCAACCCACTTCCGATGGCCTTTTCCAGAACCAGGGAAACGCCAACCTGGGGCGCCGTCAGTAAGCCCCGACGTGCGCCCCCGGTCTGACCCCTACCCAGTCAATATGGCGCCCGCGTACGAAGTGACTGATAACCCTCGGATGGCCAATCGGAGCTCAGAGGAGCCCGAACCCTTACCCTATTTCTCACCAAGTGGCCATCACCCGGAGTCACATCAGTCCCCGACGGTCTCAGTGTCCTCTTGTTTAACGGAGTATACCCCATCCCCACCCTCCTCCCAATCTACGAAACCCCCCAGCCTGTTTGACCACGAGGTCGAACCCCCTTACCCTGTCCAACGTCGCCTTTCATTTTTGGAGCCCAAACGCACACGAACTTGTCAGTGGAGGCTGCGGACTTGCCTACCCACCCACCCGGAGTGTAGCCCCCAGCCAGCAAGGAAAAACTTGGTGTTGCGAGGTTGCGAAAGGTTTAATCGTCAGCAGTGGACTCCCCCTCGCGGATGCTACGGGAAGCCCGTAGCGTCCAACAAGATCCAAGTACCTATCCCCTCCCTAATTGATCCACTGTTGACGCCCAAAATTTTACCCCGTACAAACCATGTACGTACATTTAACAAAGTACGTACACATCCCACCCCTAAGTTTATTCTAAGCCCTGGGGAGATGTTGCTGACTGGCGAGGGCCAGCAACACCTCCCCAGTACCTCGCATCACCAGGATGGTCCCACTACAGCTACCCCTACCACGGCCTCCACTCGCAATGCCCCCGGAAACTCCCACCCCATGCGGAACAGAGGAAACTACTCTTGGAAAATAGTTTCCCGACATTCCAAACGTGCTCGTCACGACCACGCCTCCCCTATTGCTATTTCCACTAACCCCTTTGGCCCTGACCAGTGGGCTCCGTGCTTTGAATTGGGCGACATGTTCCAGGATCCCCGAGAGTCGCTCAGCCCGGTGGAGGATCATCAGCAGGAATCGTACCCAAAACTCCCTAAAGCTGTTTAGAAGTCTCCTGGGGACTTCTCCTCAACCATGAACCTTACCCGCCAAAAATTCGAAGAATTCGAAAGCCTGCTGTTGAACCTTCTGGGCCGAATTCGTCAGTGCATGGAGGAGCTGGACATGTCCGGTCAACTCTGCCAATCCCACGAGTCCACCAGAAGAGACTCTTTGCCCAAACCCAAACGATTCCCTCGACTTCACCCTTGTCAGCGATCCCAATCTATGGGAGAGCTAACCTTGCCACCCGAAAGCCTAATCCCTATTACTACCAATGAGCCCCAGCCGCCAATCCCAGCGGCTACCCCTACTACCCCCACTACCCAAAATGCCTCAACTCAGGTTTTAGAGGTTGAGGACCCCGAGACCCAACCCAAACCCACTGCTCTCTTGGGAGAGCTGATCCATCAAACAGAAAGTCCCACCCCTGCTGTTATCAATGAGCCTCAGCTGCCAACCCCAGCGGTCATTCCTACTACCTTCCCTACCCAAAATGCCTTCGCTCAGGTTTCGGAGGCTGAGGACCCTGAGACCCAACCCAACCTCACTCCGCTCAGTAACCTGAATGACCGAAATCGATCCTTCGAAGCCGAGGACGCTGAGGCTCAAGATACTCCTGACCATGAACAGGCAGGTCCCGTCAGTGACCTCGTCCAAGCAATCCTGACTGACACTACCCCTTTTTACGTGTCCCAGTGTACTCGTCTGCCCTCCCAAAAAAGCCCCCACCTGCTAGTAAGTATTTTTGGTGTGAAGGCCCTAGCCCTTTTGGAGTCCGGTGCGAATGTCTGCTACATATCCAAGGCATTTTTCGACCATGTAAATGCCTCCGGTACCCTCTCCCTTGCCCTTCATACCTCTGCGGCTTCCAAATTCTCCACAGCTGCGGAGGATACGTCCCTTGACATAGTGGGGAAATGTGAGATGCCCTTTTTGTGCAACGGGCACAAATATTTATTTCCCTTCCATGTTGCCCAAGGTCTGTACCAAGATTTTATTATTGGTTATGACCTTATGCAAAAATATGGTTGGTCCGTAGTCCCCAAGTCCCATTCCCTTTTTACCCCTATGTGGCAGACGTCACTCCTTACCCCAGACGAGTTACGGGCACTAGCCGATAAATTTTGTATTACCGTAACGAACAGTGTCATTTCCGGTAACCTTATCCAAACCCCGATAATCTCAGGCACTTGCAGCCCGCCTAGTTGCCTGAGCACATGGCAGGCCAATACCAGCAACACTTGGGATCTTGTTGTTGCTACCCTCGAAGCGACACCCTTGCCCAAGCCTATTAATGCGTTATCCCCATGATCTACGAATCCCATGCCCAGAAACCACTAAACGAAAAACCCGTAATGATTTATTTTTGTAAGTTTTGTAAGCTGTTTTTAGAGTTATGTAGGATAACTCTGGGGTCCTGCTGGTCAGGACCCTACTCCCCCATATTTTTTATTAGGGTTACGCTACGTGGTAACTCAAAAAGGGTCTGGAGTGTTAGACCCTTCACCCTGCCCGACATGGTATACTCACCAACCCTTCCCCTTCTTAACTTACAGGCTCCCTCCTCACTCCCTTTTATACTCTTTTTTAGCAGCTGCCACCGCTCTCTTTAATAAACCTGATGCATCAGTATAAATACGTAAGTAGGGTGTTTTGATTGTGTGATTGTTTACGTGTTTGTTTGTGGTATAAATGTACATATATATGTCTAACTTTTGTTTGAATGTTTCTGGGGTCAAAAACTGTAGGACCTACGTACGATTACTTCTTTTTATATTATTTTTCAAATTTTTGGTTTTTCTCTTTTCAGTCTAAATAGGGGTTTCTCCTTAATATACTTATACATTTTTGTGAACTTACACGATTTATATTATTTTTGTTGTTCTTCCTATACGATTTCTATTTTAAACAAAATGGGTTTTTCGTATTTTTCTCTTTTCTCTTACCTTTACGATTCCTTATTAGTTATACGTACGTATCTAATAAACACCAAACTTTTCCCCTTTAGGGTCCTACATACGTATGTCTTTTTGATTCCTAGGTATACATGTTTTGTATGCATGGTATGTATGATAATTAAATAGTATGCTTCCCCCCCTAGTTTCTGGTTATTTCCCCCCTCCGGTGTGTTTGGTTTGCTTGTATGCTACATACGTACAGGCAAAAACTGCAGGTAAGTAGTACCTCCTACCCAAGGACCGTACCGTACCGTAAGGTCCGGCCGATCCTCCGGATGTACCTGTATACCGCATGTCCAGTTCTTTTTATGATTTTAGTTATTTCGACCGATGGTCGAAATGAGGCAATCAGCTCGAATGGGGCACGGCCCATCCTCATACCCCTGTTTGGTGGATTTCAACGCGTTCGGGTTGAAATTCCAAACTTCGTCCCTTTGCCTTTTCCCAAAACCAGTCCTGTCCCGCCCCTACCTGGGTTTTTCGTCCCCCCTACGACTACCATTTCGGTAGTTCACTTCCAAACGATTGACACTGTTCTCACCCCAGCACACTCTTTCTTACAATTCTTCACCTTTCGGTGTATTCACTGCTCTTTGTTTGGTTCAGAGCTGGTGCTTCCGTGCAATTGTGGTGCCTTATTTTATATAGAAGTAGATTAGTGGGCACTGAAGTTGATCCCTGCTTATTTTGGTGCTGTTCTCTGGCTTTTATATGAGCCGGAGAAATTCCATTAACTTCCGCGAAGGATCCATTTAGCCCCGAATACGACGACTTGATCCTCCCCTCAACCCTTGGACGTCACCACAGTTTTGTCAATTTCCGAGGCTTGAGCCAGCTTTTTGGAACCACTGTTCTACCGATGAGCCAGAACTCCCCTATAAGAGAGACTGGAGCAGCCCGGCTCTCAAACCCTCCCCAATACCCAGCCCACTTCTGAACCCGGTCCCCAGCCCGGTCTCCTGCGGGCCCGTCCGTGGAGACCCAGTCCCGACCCCCCGTGTCTGAAATTGTATTTGGGAACCCTATGACAGTACACAGACTCACCCCCCAGTCCCTAGCCCCGGCTCAGTTTTTTTGATGGCGGCAGACCGCCGTCCCGCCCAGTTGGTACTCCGCCGACTGACACCCTTTTCCCCCGCAGCTCTCGACAATGGGATACAAGGTACAGTATCCCAAGCCCAGGCACCAGCGGCCGCGCAGGCAGTGCAGACACCCCAGTCTCGACTGCCCCTCCCGGCCTGAGTAATTTATTCTCCCTTCGCTCTCGCGTGCCAATTCCCGACATTAGAATTGGCACAATCCCCTACCTACAGTTATGCCTCCACCACTTCGTACCGGTCAACTAATTCCCAGGTATACAAAGAGGACCACGCCTCTCCCCAAACCACCCAGCAACCTGGTCCCGCCGGGTTTGCTTATCCAGTGCTGGCAGCAGCGGCGGCGCAGGCAGTGCAGACACCCCCAGTCTCGACTGCCCCCTCCCCCGGCTTAGCCAACCTATTTCCCCTACGCCCCTCAGGTGTGCCAGTTCCCGACACCAGAAATTAGATGGAGCTGTTGCGCAGCCCGGCGCTCAATCTATCCCAGCCCTTCAGCGTAGCAAGCGGGTAGCCCGCTGAGACGCGTTGTAGTACCCCAAAACCCCTAAGTGGTCCGCGAAATGCCTACCTGGCCCAGCGAGGCTACCGACCGAGTAGGCTTTTTGCGCGGACCGCCGTCTCATTCGTCCCGTCTAACGCCGGAGTACCACTTCCCCAACCCTAAGGAACATACCTGTTGCACCCAGGGTATGGATCCGCTCC